>JBCEWC010015423.1:0-13741 GCA_038996855.1 Solanum aculeatissimum
ATATATTACTGTAATCCGTATATTATATTATGCTGGGACTTTCTAAGTGCAGGGTTGTAGTTCGTCAAATTATGATTGGAATTTAAGGAGTTACTCGTATTCTTCATTGCTTTACTTTAGGTTAGTTCTTATTTCCCTACGTACCCAGTTGTTTGGTGCTCACCCCTTGCTCCATTTTAGTAGGTTGTGAGCCCGATCCATCCTGCTAGATTTCTATTTATTGGATCGAGCTTCTGGATCACTTGAGAGGTAGATCCTTATGTCTTCTGCAGGCCTTTGAGGATCCCACTCTATGTTTTTGGTTCTACTTGTGGACTAGACATTATGACTTATATTTTATTTGAGCATTCTGTACTTAGAGGCTTGTACATGTGACACCAATTCTTGGGATGGTTGTAGTTGTTTTCTTCTGCATTTATATACCTTATTTGACTGTTTATCTTCCATTTTATTTATATTTTTTAAGTTTTTGGGTTTGGGTTGACTCGCCTTGGTGGTTAGGTGAGTGTCATCACACTCACAATTTGGGTCTTGACAGGGCTGCATACCCTCTTACCAGAAAGTCTATAACTGGTAACATGGTTAAGATGGGAAATTCACTTATATCATGAAAAGCCAAGAAATAATCAACTGTCTCAAAAGGGTGAGTACAAGAGCTTAGCCACTACAACTGTAGAACTGGTGTGGCTACTAGGACTACTAAAAGAGCTAGATAAAGAGATAAAATTGCCTGTTCAAGTGTTCAGTCACAGTGATAGCGACAACAAAGTTGTCATTCAACTAGCTGCAAATTCTGTTTATAATGAAAGAATTAAGCATATAGAAATAGTTTGCCATTTTGTTAGAGAGAAACTTCAACAAGGTTTGATTGAGATTAGCTACATTCCTACACAACAACAACCTGCAAATATTCTCACCAAAGGTCTTAACAGATTTCAGCATGCATTTCTAATGTCCAAGTTACGACTCCTAAACATTTTTATACCTCATGACTTGAGGGAGAGTGTTCATATATAAAGGATCAGAGCAAGTTCAAGTCCTTAAGGCTTATTAATTAGTTAGTTGTAATGACTTCGAAGGTCATTTTTGGTATTTTTGATAAAATTACCATTTTGCCCTTCCCAAAAGTTGTCTCAAGTCTTTTTTTGTTAAGTTTGAAAGTTGAATTTTTAAAACCTTGTAAAAAGTTGGAGTTTTGCCAAAGAAAGAATTAAAAAAAGCTTAAAGTTGGAAATTTTGAGTTTTTTTGGTCATCTTGACTTTCGAGTATCAGAATTCAATTCCGTCAATTTAATCAACTTTAGAACATAGAATCTAGTCCAGAAGAACTTGCAGAGCTGAATTTGGTGTCAAAATAGAGATTTAAGGCCCAAAGTTGTATTTTTAGTTAATTTTAGACCATAGTTTGACTTTGGTAACAATTCAGAATTTGGAAGCTTGAATCACAATATTGATAGTTTCAGTGGTTCCGAGTGGTGAAACTAACGCTAGAAATGGTCTCGTTGTAGTTTTTAGAGTTCTTGAGGTTATTTTGAGTATTTGAGTCCTTAACTAATTTAAACCATTTTTCTTGGGTTCTAGGCCAAGGAGGTCTCGAATTCAAATTTTGACTATTCTATTAAGTCTACAACGCCATTTCTGGTAGGGTTACATGCTTTGTTTGTGTTCATAATATTTTGAACAAATCTCGAAGGTCCATTTCGTAATTGCCTGTGCTGTGTTTTTGCTATTGTGGAATGAAATCTGGTGCAGGTGATCTAGTGCTTCGCATTTGCGGGGTATCTCTCTGCATTTGTAGAGTGTGAAGTCTTGAGACCTTCATATTCATGGAGATGGGCCCGCATCACGGAGTTCTGATTCCCTTAGCCTCTACATTCGTGAAGGGAATTCTCGCATTCACAGAGTGCTAGCTCTATTAGTCTTCATGTTTGCGAATAAGGCTCTACGTTCATATAACACCCCACATCTCATGTGTAATCATACTATGTATATAGGACATGATATGGCTTGGTCAAATGAGCACCAATTTTTAGAAGTGCTTAAATTTCAGATTAGAGGGCTATATTTACGTCTAACACTTAAGATGAGAGAGTGTATAGAAGTTTTAAGTCAAATTAGGGAGATCATGGTCTTAAACGACATGAAAGAAGTGAGGTACTTGCGGGACTTAGAAAGCTAGCAGGTGAGTCACCTGTGTGCTTAGCTTAAATGGGCTAAATAGATGGAGAATAATAATTCATCCATGAGTGAACTCACTTGAGGCCTAAAAGGTAGTAAAAATAAAAGGAAACGGAGACGAGATCCAACCCAAATATTTCCAAGTCCAATAAAGAATAAAGACAAAGTTAAGGATGTAATTTTAGTCCATTGTTTGGCATTATAAATGGATAATATTGGCAGCCCAAGATGAATAGAAAAAGGGCCCAAGTATATTCACAACCTACTTGACGATTTGGGCCCAAACTAAGTGAAGAGAAAAGAGAAAAATATGAAGCCAAGGTCCATTGAGTTGGAGCCCCATAAGGCCCAAGTGAAAGGAAAAAATAGTACATTACTCCCTTGATAAAATAAGCCTTGAAATTCTGTATAAAGTCGGCCAAAAGTGTCCCTTTAAAATGGGCTAAAAACCAGCTCCTTAAGTCATTTTAAGATTGACAAAAATCAGAGTTTTCAAGGGTTTTCTCCTTGCTCTCTTTTCACTTTGTAAAGCAGCCAAAGTACACTTTTAGATTTATTGAAGAGGGCCTGATATTTGGATACTAAAGTAAATAGAAATACCTATGGTTTTAGTATATTGTTCCATGAAAAATGAAAGAGATATACTGGTTATGTTGTGCTGAAATTCTGGACAGCATGTGTTCTAAAATTGCTGCACACTTTTCTTGTTTATTAAGAGGCTTTTCTCTTCTTGGTTGGCTTGATTATGAAGAGCGGTTGATGTTTTAAACAAGTTTTAGGTCATATATGGTAAGGTGAAGTTGCAACACTATTTTTGTTTTACTTAAAATGAGTTTTAGTATGTTATCTTAATCTGTTGTTAGTCGGAACTTGTGAGTTGCTTAATTGGAGAACGTTGTCCCACGTCCTTCATATATTTTAGGACTGTTTGGGACTGTTCTAAGAATGGTTTTGATGTGTAAAATATTGAAGACATCTTGGTTGAAGTTGGAATAGGCGTGGATTATTGTCGTTGAAATATGGAGAAAGGATGTAGTATTATGCTACCTAATGGCGTGTTGCATGGAGTTGTTGTATGTTGTACTTGTTGCATTGTTGTGAGTTTATCTGAGACTAAAACAAGATGGATATAACATGTATATAAGAATGTGTATTAGAAAAAAATATAATTAAAGAAGGAAAGGTCGAAAGAACACCCTTGGGTTGGTAATTATGGGCTTGCTGCCCGGTTATTATTTTTGGGTGGAATTAGAGTACCAAAATGTGTTTATTAGCTACTAATACTAGTTTTACCACCTACCCTATTGTAGATAACTATTTGGGCGAAAAGAAAGTTACTTCGAGGTAATATTGAGGTGGTACAACGAGGTATGTAAGGCTACTCGATTTCCTATTACTTGGCATGAAATATAGATTCTTCTGTAACACACAAAGTCACTTACAAACTCCAACATGGTTAATGACCTTGTATCCATTCTTTAACATGTACATATGTTCCCATGTATAGTCATTGTCAAGCTGCATACATACTTTGGATACCAAGATATATGAGTTCACTTTTTGGCTAAATAAAGTCCATATGTTATTTCATCCCCTACATGTTTCAATAGTTGTGTAACCTACTCTTTTCATTGTACATTGTCTTACATGACTGTTTATATGTCACTTGTTATATCTATAGTCCCACAACTCAAAATATTATGACAACCAAAAGAATCATCTCAAAAGTAAATAAGAGATAAAGTAAAGTTGCTTTTGATGGGTGGTAGCCCAAGGGGTGGAAGAATCACCTATCCAGGGTCGATCCTATCACGGGGGGTAGCCCAAGGGTCAAGTAAAGCCTAGCCATGGTCGATCCCGATATAGATTTACTACTGATCAACTTGTCATTTGTATTATAATGTGCACAGATTATACAGTAAATAAAGGTAAAGTAACATAAAGGACATAAAGTACTTGATTCCACAATTTGACTAAAGGTGGTCCCTTATCTATACAACAGTGCATGATTTCATTTGAGTTCTCATTTCATATATAGTACTCCTTGCCTTACATATTCAGTACATTATCTCGTACTGACATCCCTCTCGGGGGACCTGCATTTTATGATGCAGGTACAGGAGTCAGTAGATCTCCCCAGTAGGAGTACAGGACATCCAGCTATTATTGTTGGGCTCCAAGTTGCTTCAGAGCTTTTGGTGTCTAGAGCTTATATTTTGTATTGTATAGTAGTTAGTACTGAGATGGGGCCTATCTCGACCCTTATTAGATAGTGTTTCTTATCTAGAGGCTTTGTAGACTATGTAAAGTAAAGTGTGACATGCCAATATTTTGGGCATCGTGGCTCCAACGACCTAGTCATATGCATTTTCTTTTGGCTTGTTATTACTCTATACTTTCCTAAAGGAATGTTGAGTGTGGAAATACCTTATAATGTTCATAGATAGTATGATTACAGGTTGGTTCTCCCGAGCCTTATCGGCAACGGGTGTTAGTCCGCCTTAATGATATTTTGGGCATGACATATTTGTGGAGAATTAACCTGTCCAGAACAGCAAGCCTCTTTTAAAATATTGGGATTAGCCATTTTAAACTATTTTCAACATTCCAAGCTTTATTTTTGAGAGATTCTTCAAGGTTTTCAAGGCAAATCTATTGGATAACTATTTTCTAACCTATTTCTTTAATTTCCATTGATTTTAACTTAGAAATTGGGGTTTTAAATTCGAGAATTTGGGGATTTTTCTAACTTTGATTCCTAATAATAAATTAATGATTTCTACCTAATTATAACTCCATATTAAAAATGATTTTCACCATTGAAGTCCTTATTAATTGAGAAATATGTTTATGTATTAAATTTCAAATTTCGATTACTTTTTCTCGATGGAATTTTTGGCCATTTTGCTTTTTTTTTTACCCAAATTGATTAATTTTAGTATCATTTGAGTCGTTATGTGATTGTGATGCTATATTTGAATAGATTGTAGTGATTTGAATTATCATGGAAGGGGAAAAGTCATGAATTTGACTTGATTTAAGACTTCTTCTAAGGAAAGTGGACTTCTAAATGGTTAAGTATGATTGAACCTTGTATGCTCCTATATGTATGGAATTAAGTACTTTGACGTAAAATTGTATACTCATAGGCTTTGATTATGAGATTTCGGATTAAGTACTTGTTCATATTGTGAAATCTTGACTCGCAAATTAATTATGGATTTGTGACTCATGTGATCTATTGAACTATTTGACATTGATACCGAGGTGGTGCTTATATTGAAATTATGATGAGATTGATATTGAAACTGTGATTACATTGAGATCTTGATGATATTGAAACGGTGATAATATTGAGATTATGATGATATTAAAACTGTGATAAGACTTAGATGGTGTACATTGCATTCACTATTATTTGTGCATTGATACTTGTGATGGCTATGGTTGAGAGATGAGTAAGGTAACATGTCGATTGGTGGCTGAGGTCTCTATTGATCGATAATTAGTCAAGCTTGTTGCCAGCGAGCTAAGGTAATATGCTGGCTAATATTGTAGCTAAGGTTATTTCTGATCAGGTAAGCATTGGTCGAGGTCATTGCCGATAATGTTCATGGATACATGATCCTTGTATTACCCCAATGAGATCTATTCTGACATAGATATGATCAGCATATATGTATCGTAAGACAGACATGAATCATGATTATTTGACATTGCATCATATCTTTTATATCTTATGACATCTACTTCATCTAATATCATTTCCTTCTTTGATATGATTATATGTAATATTTATGAGATTGGATATCTATTGTATCATCTGACTTGAGTACTAGTTGGATATTTTAAGATTTGATGGTAGGTGATGATTATATATATTGTATTGTGCTAGAACTTTCTTGAGTGCAAGTGTGTAGTTTGGCGGTATGTGTTTGGATAGATAAGAGTACTTGTGTTCTTCATTGCTTAATTTTAGGTTAGTTCTATTTGTTGAGTACCTTGTTGTTTGGTGCTCACCCCTTGCTACATTTTTATAGGTTGTGAGCTCAGTCCTTCTTGCTAGCTTTCTTTATTACAAGATCGAGCTTCTGGATCACTTGTGAGTTAGCTACTCATATCTTCAACAGGCCTTCAAGGACTTTATTTTATGTTTTGTTCCATTTGAGAACTAGACATTGAGAATTGTATTCTATTAAGTATTCTATATTTAGAGGTTTGTACATGTGACACCAGTTCTATGACGGTTGTAGCTTTTAGATTCCCTTTGATTTCTTATTATATTAGACTATTTTATCTTTTTTTTTGGTTATTATTTTGGGTTTTTCAAGTGTTGGGTTGACTTACCTTAGTGGTATTAGGTGAGTTCCATCACACTCGAATTCTGGGTCATGAAAATATTTTATCAGAGCTCCAGGTTCATAGGTCTCACATGTGTAAAGGCCTAGTCTAGTAGAGTCTTGAGGATCGAGCGGAGATGTTCGTTGCTTATCATTGATAGGCTATGAATACTATTAGGAAATTCTATTTTACTTCATTCTAATCAATTCGTGTGTGGGATTTATTTAAGTGTTGAGTGGTCATATGTCTTTTTGATTGATGGCGAGGACTAGAGCTACAGTGGCTACCGGACAAGGAGAGACTGCCCTTGAGAATGCTGTTAGACCCCAACTAGGGGTAGGGGTCGAGCCAGAGGTTGGGGTTGAGTCTAGGGTCGATGAGCAACACCGACAAGAGATTATGAGGGGGTATCTTTCCCGATCTAGCTATGGAGCCTAGAGAGGAGTAGGTTCCTCATGAGTATGTTGTAACACCACTACTTCAGGATACACTTTTGATAGTTCTGGGGTTGCTAGAGACTTTAGGGCAGATAGATAGCCTAGTTGATACATCAAGTACTTCCCAGAAATGGGATAAGGTTCAGCCTTAAGATGAGCAACAGACCTTTGTGGACCGAGTTCAGCTGAAGAAACTACTATCAACACCTATTATTGAGATCCCTCCAGTAGTTGCCTTCACTGATGAGGAGCAACGTAGAATGAGAGGTTTAGAAAGATGGAGCCACCTCAGTTCCAAGATGGAAAAACTGAGGACACATGAGTTTTTAGTTACTTATCGAGAGTTACTTGAGACTATGGGGTTGGCAAAGAATCATGGTGTACGATATGTTACCCTCTAGCTTTGTGGGCTAGCCAAGGAATGGTGGAGGACCTATTTGGAGTCATTTCCAGTTGGGTCTCCATTGATGACTTGGGAAGCTTTTTTTAGTGCCTTCTCTGATAGATTTGCTTCTTGGAGTGTTTATGAGGAGAGCCTTCTGAGGTTAGAGATTTTGAGACAAGGTACTATGATCATTTTAGAGTATGAGGTCAGTTTTGTCAGTTGGCTTGACATCCTACAACTATTATTCCTATGGTGGCAGAGAGAGTTTTCCAATTTGTTTGAGGGTTGACTTATTTTATTAGACAACCAATATTTAGGATGTCTAAAGATGGATCATCTTTTCAGTCAGTGGTTAGTGCCGCCAAGAAGGTAGAGCTCATACAGAGAGAGGAGTTTGGGGACCCCAAAAGGGTTTATACATTGGGATAGTTCTTGGGTGCCTCATCAGGAGGTAAAGGTATGACTAGGGGAGGTAGTTCGCTCTAACACCACAGGTTCATGCAACCTTGACATCTTCAGAGATAGGACAATGTCATCGTAATTCTTACAGTTTTGGTCATAGTTCATCTTGTTCACAATAAAGACTTGTGGGTTAGGAAGGCTACAATATCCCTTTCATTCCATCACAACAGTTGTCCACCCATAGATCTTATTTTGGATGTGGATCTCCTAACCATATGATTTGACAATTCCCCAGGTAGACTCATTCTGAGCCCCATCATTCTTACTTCACAACACCGATCAGAGATCCAATACCATCAGCTAGAGGTTCAGCCCCCCAGACTAGGGGTCGGGGTAGAGGTTAGGCTGATAGAGGTGGATACACCAGATGTAGAGGAGTAGGTGATACGTTAACATATTCTGGTGGTAGAGGGGAAACTTTTATTATTAGAGGACGTTGACACCATTGCTATGATTTCCCAAGTAGACTCGAGGTTGAGGCCTCTAATGTCATGATCATATGTATTGCTTTGGTTTACCATCACCTTGCATCTGTGTTATTTGATCTTTGATCCACTTATTAATAGGTGACTATTTATTTGTCCTTGGGATTTGACTTGCCATGTGATACTATGTATGTACCTGTTCATGTTTTGCCCCAGATAGGTGAGCCCTTAGTAGTGGATCGGGTGTACCCGATCCTATCTTGTGACTCTATCAGGTTATTGGGTAGACATAATTATTCTTGATAATATTGATTTTGATGTTATATTGGGGATGGATTGGCTTTCTCCTCATCGGGTTGTTCTTGATTGCTATACTAAGACTGTGACTTTGGCCATTCGGGGCAGATCGAGGTATTGTATGACAAGGTTTGAGTGGATTCTATCCCAACAAAGTTATATCAAATATTTGGGCACAAAATTTAGTGGATCAGGGTTGTCTTACTTATTTGGCTTTTATCTATGATACCGGTGTTGAGTCACCCCCGATGGAGTCTATCAATATTGTTTGAGAGTTTGTTGATATGTTTCCTTCAGACTTTCTTGGTGCTCCCCTAACAGAGATATTGACTCTTTCATTGATCTTGAGTCAGACACTAAGCCCATTTTTATTTCTCCATACCGTATGGCTTTGGCTGAGTTGAGAAAGCTAAAAGAGTAGCTCTATGATCTCTTGAGTAAGGGGTTCATACACCCTAGTGTATCTCCTTGGGGTTCTCCTATCTTGTTTTTGAAGAAAAAGGACACTTCTACGAGAATGTTTGTTGACTATAGGCAGTTGAACAAAGTGACAATCAATAATTTGTATCCTCTCCCTAGAATTGATGATTTATTTGACCAACTTTAGGGCTCAGTTGTGTTTTCCAAGATTGATTTGATATCCAAATATCACCAGTTTAGGACCAGGGCTTATAACATTCCTAAGATAGCTTTTTGGATGAGGTATGGGCACTATGAGTTCCTTGTTATGTTATTTGGTTTGACTAACGCCCCTGAAACATTTATGAAGTTGATGAACGGGGTGTTCTATCCATATCAAGATTCATTCGTGATAGTGTTCATTGATGAAATCTTGGTCTATTCCAAGATCGAGGATGATCATGTGAGATATTACAAGATTCTGCTCTAGAGGATTAGAGAGGAGAACATTTATGCTAAATTCTCCAAGTGAGTTTTGGTTAAGTTCAGTGGTATTCTTGGGGCACGTGGTGCCCAAGGAGGACATTCAAGTTGACCCAGCAAAGATTGAGGTTGTTCAGGATTGGACTAGGCCTACCTCAGCTATAGAGATTTCCAACTTTGTGGGTTTGGCTAGTTATTGTCGCTATTTTTTTGTAGGGCTTCTCTATTATTGCAGCTCCACTAACTAGATTCACTTAGAATAATGTTGTATTTCACTAGTTTGATGAGTGTGAAGAGAGCTTTCAAAAGATGAAGTTATTATTGAGTACAACCCCTATCCCGACTTGCCAAATGAGGCTGTTGATTTCAAAGTTTATTGTGATGCTTTGGGAGTGGGGTATATCCCGCTCATGATTTGGAGTCGGTTACAGTTGTGTTTGTGTTGAAGTAGCGGCATCACTATCTGTATGGAGTCCATTGTGAGATCTTTATTAACCATACTTACAATATATTTTGAGCGAGCAAGATCTAAATTTGAGGCAAATGAGGTGGATTGAGCTCCTAAAAGACTATGATTTGACTATTCTCTATCATCTCGGGAAGGCCAATATGGTGGCTGATGCTTCGAGTAGAAAGATTTCCAATATGGAGAGTTTAGCAGCTATTCAGGTTGAGGAGTGACCGTTGACTAGAGATGTTCAAAGATTGGTCAATGGATTAATAAGATTATAACTTTCAGACCGAGGTGGGATATTTGCTTTTATTGAGGCTCACTCATCTTTGATTGATCAGATTTGTGAGAGCCAGTTAGAGGATGAGAAGTTATGTGTCATTCGGGACAAAGTGACTAGTGTTGAAGCTATAGAAGTAGTGCTTGATTCTGGTGGGGTTTTAAGGATTAGGAGTCGTATTTGTGTGCACAAGGTGGGTAATTTGATCAGACTGATACTTGAGAAGGCTCATTGTACTAGATATTCCATTCATCCAAGGCAACAAATATGTGTCATGACTTGAGCCAACATTACTAGTGGTGTGGCATGAAGAAGGATATCTCAGAGTTTGTGGCTAGATACTTGACATACCAGTAGGTCAAATATGAGCATTTGAGACCAGATAGGGAGATACAAAGGATGCCCATTCCCGAGTGAAAGTGGGAGCGTATAATTATGGACTTTGTAGTTGGGTTTCCTCCTACAGTTGGGGTTTTTGATTCTATTTAGGTAGTGGTGGATCGATTTACCAAGTCCACCCACTTTATTCCGGTCAAAGTGAAGTATATAGCTAAGAGGTTAGCTCAGCTTTATATTAGTCAGATTGTAAAGCTTTACGGAATATCGATTTCCATCGTGTCAGGTTGTGGTTTATTGTTTATTTCACATTTTTGGAGGGTCTTAGAACATGGTTTGGATACCCATTTGGAGATGAGTATAAATTTTCACCCCCAGATCGATGGACAGTCCAAGAGGACCATTCAAGTATTGGAGGATATGCTACAAGCATGTGTCATTGATTTCGGTGCTAGATGGGATCAACACTTAGACTTGGTGGAGTTTTCTTACAACATCAGTTATCATTCTAGCATTCAGATGACTCCTTTTGAGGCCTTGTATGACCGGAGGTATAGATCGCCTATCAAATGGTTTGACTCGATAAGGGTGGAGATCATGGGTGTAGATATGTTGGGAGATGATCTAGAGCGGGTGTAGTTGATTCAGAGTAGGTTGGTGACAACCCAGAGCCACCAAAAGAGCTATGCTGATAGGCAAGTTCGTCCTTTGGAGTTCATGGTATCATTGAAGATCTCACCCTTGAGGGGTGTTATGAAGTTCTAAAAGAAGGGAAAGCTCAGTCTGAGGTTTATTGGTCCTTTTGAGATATTTGATAGAGTGGGAGAGGTGGATTATAGACTTGCTTTCCATCCAACCTATCTTCTGTACACCCTGAGTTTCATGTCTCGATGTTGCAACGCTATATTCTAGACGAGTCTCATATGACTTCTATGGATTTAGTTGAGTTGAGCCCAGATTTTTCTGATTAGGAACAACCAGTGGCCATTTTGGAGAGAGAAGTAAGGAAGTTGAGGACTAAGGAGATCACTTCAGTAAAGGTCCAGTGGAACCATAGGTCCAACAGTGAGGCTACATGAGAGATAGAGTTGGATATGTGTGGCCGATATCCTCAACTTTTTTAGCCTTCAGGTATGTTCCTTATCTCATATTTGAGGACAAATATTGTTTTTAGTAGCGGATAATATAATGACCTCGAAAGTCATTTTTGGTATTTATGAAAAAATTACCATTTTGCCATTCTTGAAAGTTATCTCGAGTTATTTTTGGTTAAGTTTGAAAGTTGGGTTTTGAAAGCCTTGTAAATAATTGGGATTTTTCCAAAGAAAGAGTTTTAAAATTCTCAAAGTTGAAAAGTTTGAGTTTTATGGTCATCTTGAGTTTCGAGTGTTGAAATTCAATTCTGTCAATTACATTATTTCCAAAATGCAGAATCTGGTCTAGGAGAACTTACGAAACTGAATTTGAAGTTACAATGGAGATTTTAGTCCCAAAGTTACATATTTAGTTGATTTTGGATCATAGTTTGACTTTGGTCAACATTTAGAGTTCGGAAGCTAGAATCAAAATTTAAATAGTTCCACTAGTTCTCGGTGGTGAAACTAACGCTAGAAATGATCTCGTTGAAAATTTTAGAGTTTTTGAGGTTATTTTGAATATTTATGTCCTTAACTAGTCTAAATGATTTTTCTTGGGTTCTGGGTCAAGGAGGTCTCAAATTCAAATTTTGAGAGTTCCAGTGAGTCTGGAACGTCATTTTTGGTAGGATTCTATATTTGGTTTATGTTCACAAGATTCTGAAAATATCTCGAGGGTCCATTTCGTGATTGTCTGTCTTGTGTTTTTGTTGTTGTAGACTGAAATCTAGTGTAGGTGACCTAGTGCTCCGCATTCGTGGGGTATCTCTCTGTGTTCGCAGAGTGTGAAGTCTCCAGACCTCCGCATTCGCAGAGTTTTTGTTCCCTTAGCCTCCACGTTTGTAGAGGGAATTATCGCATTCGCGAAGTGCTGACCTCATTAGTCTCTGCATTCATAGAGCATTAACTTGTCCTGAACATTGAGATTAGTCATTTTGCACCATTTTCAACATTTCAAGCTTCATTTTTGAGAGATTCTTCTAGGTTTTATCAAAGCAAATTTATTGGTTAACTATTTTGTAATCTATTTGTTTTAATTTCCATTGATTAAATTGTGTTTTTAACTTAGAAATTGGGGTTTTTAATTGGAGAATTTGAGAATTTTTCAGATTTGGTTTCTTAATATTAAATTGATGATTTTTACCGCATTGTAACTCTGCTTTCGAAATAGTTTTCACTGTTGAAGTTCTTATTACTTGGGAACCATTTTTATGTATTAAATTTCATATTTGGATTACTTTTTCTGGCATGGAATTTTCGGTCAATTTGTCATTTTCACCTGAATTGATTGATTTTAGTGTCATTAGATTCGTTATATGATTGTAATATCATATTTGATTAGATTATGGTGATTTGGATTATCGTGAAAGGGAAAAAACCACAGGTTTGACTTGATTTGAGACTTCTTCTAAGGCAAGCGGAGTTCTAACCTTTGGTTAAGCATAATAAAATCTTGGATTCTCTTATGTGTATGAAATTAAGTGCTTTGGGGTGGAATTGTATACTCATAGACTTTGATCATGAGATTTCGAATTAAGTACTTATTCATATTGTTAAATCTTAGCTCGTAAATTAATTGTGGATTTGTGACTCATGTGATCTTTTGAACTATTTGACATTGATACCGAGGTGGTAACTATATTTAAATTGTGATGAGATTGATATTTAAACTGTGATTAGATTGATATTGAAACTGTGATAATATTGAAATCATGATGACATTGAAACTGTGATGAGACTGAGATAGTGTACAGTGCATTCACTATTATTTGTGCATCAATACTTGAGATGGCTATGGCCGAGAGATGAGTAAGGTAACATGTGGATTGGTGGTCGAGGTCTCTATCGGTCGATGATTAGTTGAGGTTGTTATCGACGAGCCAAGGTAATATGCTGACTGATATTGTAGCCGAGGTCATTTCTGGTCGTGTGAGCATTAGCTGAAGTCATTGTCGGCAATGTTCACGAATACATAGTCCTTGTGTGACCCACATAGGTGTAATGACCCGTTAGGTCATTTTGAGAATAAGTCCACACTTTTTCATAAAACATCCTTTTTATAAATTTAAATTTAAAATTTTGAACTATTCGATAATTACGGTTATTTAGTTAAGGGATAATTTTAGATAAT
>JBCEWC010015424.1:0-13740 GCA_038996855.1 Solanum aculeatissimum
GGAAATATGAACTCGAACTCATTTCTTTGGGATTTTAAAAGATTTTTCTGTTTTGATCTTTTTAAAATCATTTTAACTGTTTTCTTGATTTTTCCTTAAAAATTAAGTGACGACTCTCTGTCTTTTATTTTTCGAAAAAATTAATTTTTCTTTGAAATTAATTGATTTTTTCTCGAAGAACCATTTTTTGGTAAAACAGTATTGTACCATATTATTTTAATGAATATAAAGTTTGGATAGATTGTATCGTTCTTCGTCGTTACATAAAGTCACACATCCATAATTTGAATAATAAATCTATAAGAAATTGTAGGATATATGATAGAGCTACACGTAAATGATAAAATAAAATTACTAAATAATAAATAAAATTAAAATGAGAAATAACAATATGATCACACCAAATTAATAATTACTTAAAATGGATCTTTTCGTGGTTACTAGGTATACAATGAAAATCCTATTCTAACGGTGCTTATTTAATTTTTTACAAATTTCAGTTGGGTTGTTGTAGTATTAGCGGTAGCTGTTTATTTCAAAGTTTCGTACAAATCGCGTAAGAATGAACACATTGAGCGTTGCAGAAAAATTCTCTGCTCAAATTTGTTACATTTTTTCGACCATAAATCTCAATTTCCGAGTTTTTAGCTCACCCCATTATCTTTACAACCGCAAGTTTCATCATCTTCATCCTCTCTTCCCAGAGAAAGGGAACAAAGATCATCACATTTTCTTCTTTTTCTTGCATAAATCATACAATTTTAATAGCTGTACTTTGGTTTGCCAAAGCAAATTTTCAAAGACCACTACAAGCACAGAAAGGTGGTGATTTTTCTTGGCAATAATTTGAAAAATATGGATTTTTTTGTAAATAATATTGATTCAGTTTGTGGGGTTGAGCTGGTTGATAAAATGCATCTAAGAACTGTTTGTTTATGAGTTAAAGAACTCATTTTTAAATTTTTTGGTACTGTTTTTTTTCTTTTTCATTTTGTGGGGTTGTGTTGTTTACCAGAATGCATCCATTTGCATGTTTATGAGCTAAAGAAGCCATTTTTAGGTGTTTTTCACTATTCTTTCACAATTTGTGGGGTTGAGTTGTTTGACAAAATGCATTCGAGAATTGCATGTTTATGAGCTAAAGAACTCATTGTGTTTTTGTATTTTTTTCTGAAGTGCTGTTGTCCTGAATTATAGCAGATAAGAAGATCATTCAAGAGGTTTCAATCAAATAAGGCATACACAGAGGGTAGGGAGGTGGTTATAAGACAGTTCCTCTCTTTTAGCTCAAAGAGAGGGACCCTATGAAGATTTGTGGTTCACTGATATAATCTCTTTGCTGGTCCTCTTCAAGTGCATCACTTTAGGAGAAAGAAGAAGAGAGTGTCAAAAATGAGCTCAGTGTATGGGGAGGAGGCATCTCAATATGGTGATGATCACGGATCAGTTGCACATGAAGAGAAAGAGAAGATTTTCGTTGCAGTTAGATTGAGGCCTTTGAATGAGAGGGAAATTACAAGTAACGATGTCTCGGATTGGGAATGTATCAATAACACCACAATTTTGTATAAAAATTCTATCTCAGAACGTTCATTGTTTCCAACTGCTTGTGCATATGGTAAGCTTTTTCACTTTTTCATTTTTCTTTGCTTAGTCTTGTTATTTTTGAAGTGAAAACATTGCTGCTTTATTTCGGATATACATGAAAAAGGGTTTCAATTAATCAAGATTTTACTCAATTTCAATGATGTAATGGAAAGATAAATCCTCTCTCACCATGAAAAGAGGTTAACCCATGTAACTTTTTGAGAGATATTCATTCCGCGCCTATCAGTGTCTACCATGAGTTTTTTGCAATAGTTTCTTTCCTTCTATTTCACCTTCCATGTTTTTTTTTTCCTACTTAAAATCGGTATATGCAATGGAACAGACAGAGTATTTGGGCATGAATGCTCCACAAGGCAGGTGTATGAGGAAGCCGCCAAGGGAGTTGCTCTTTCAGTTCTTAGTGGTATTAATTGTAAGTACTAACCCTTGTTAACTGTCCATTTTCTTCACCTAAGTAATGATGTTACAGTAATAATGTATGAAATGCCTTTGCAGCAAGTATCTTCGCATATGGTCAGACAAGTAGTGGGAAAACGTATACAATGTCTGGAATCACCGAATACACATTGGCAGATATATATGATCATATAGGCAGGGTGGGTAAAACTTTCCTATTCTTCTATGTAATTTATTTATGTTGTATAGAATTCAGAGTGTCTGATGTTTAAGATACCTTTTTCTTTTCAAAATTTTAGAATGAAGACCGAAAATTTACACTAAAATTCTCTGCCATGGAGATATACAATGAAGTTGTTAGAGACCTTCTAACCCCGGAGGATACTCCACTTAGACTCCTCGATGATCCAGAGGTGAATATATGTTTTAAGCATAATCAAGTTTTGTTATATTCACAGACTATATTATGCAAGTAATTGCACTCGTTTGTTTGCAGAGAGGGACTGTAGTTGAAAAACTTACAGAGGTAACACTGAAGGACTGGAACCATCTAAAAGAACTGCTTTCAGTATGTGAAGGTAAACGGCTGAGACTGTTATATTGGTAGTATTTCCTGCAAGTTGATATGATATAACTTCAATTGTTACCATTCTTGCAGCTCAAAGGAAAATAGGAGAAACTGCTCTCAACGAAGTGAGCTCAAGATCTCACCAGATTCTGCGTTTGGTTAGTGCATTGGTTACAAGATGGTTTATGAATCATAATATAAAGGAAATATATCATTTTCTTGACTTGGTAAACACATGATCTTTTTGCAGACAGTTGAAAGTACCGCTAAGAAATTTGTTGGCTTAAATTCAAGCTCTCTGACAGCTGCAGTGGTGAGGAAAATTACCTCTGCACAGACATCACTTGGAAGGATCATTGGTGTTAGTTACTATGAAAATGACTGATGGACAATGTTTTGTTTTTGTTTTCTTTACTGCAGAATTTTGTTGATCTTGCGGGAAGTGAGCGTGCTTCTCAAACCTTGTCAGCAAATGTAAGACTGAAAGAAGGAAGCCACATCAATCGTAGTTTGCTGACCCTTGGAACTGTCATTCGCAAATTAAGGTTACCACATAACTACAGTTTGCTGAGCTTCAATTTTGTTTTTGTTTTGGCTTTTTCCTTGCATCACTAAAAGGCTAATTCAATAAACCTTGTTCATCAATATCTTTTTGTACTTTTATCAGCAAAAAAGGAAATGGACACATTCCTTTCAGAGACTCGAAGCTGACACGCATACTACAGAATTCATTGGGAGGCAATGCCAGAACTGCCATCATTTGCACCATGAGTCCTGCACATAGCCATGTTGAGCAATCCAGGAACACACTGTTGTTTGCAGCTTGTGCCAAGAATGTCGTTACTAATGCAAAAGTTAACGTGGTAATGTCAGAGAAGGCACTGGTGAAACAGTTACGAAAAGAACTAGCTAGATTGGAAGCTGAGCTAAGGAATTTATCGGCACTTGCTGCCTCAGGTGGATCTGCAGAGGCTCTGAAAGAAAAGGAAGCTCTGATAGAACAGGTGAACCTTCATAAATATCTAGTATTCTGGGAAAATTCTACAATATCTTTTCATACATTGTATTTCAACCAAGTTCTCATCTCTTAAGGCTTCTCCATCATGCTTAGAATACATGGAAAGAACAGAATTGTTCCAAAACTAAACGTCTCAATGATGATTTATTTTTTGGTTTGCGTGATTGAGGCATTGATGGATCTCAAAGCTTACTGTTTTAGCATCAAACATGTGAGTCTATTAATGCATATGGCCGCCTTTTGGTGCAGTTTGAGCGCAGGACTTCAGTATTTGTCATATATGTCAATTCAGATTCAGTGTTCCTCCATGATTAAATATTTATCTAACTTCAATTGCTTGAAATTTGATCTTAAGTCTAGTAGCTTCCATTCAAGACAAGGCATCCATAACCTTTTCCCTTTTTGTATGATGATGCAGATGAGCAGAGAAATAAGGGAGTTAACCCAGCAGCGTGATTTTGCTCAATCTCGCATTCACAATTTTCCGAGTTCAGGGTCTTGGGTACGTGTAGTTAGTCTTGAACGAGCTCATAAACTATTCAATTCACAATATAGATCAGGGAGCTTAATCTATTCTCCTTTTGCTTGTAGACTGAACTGAGTAGTGTGTCATCTCCTGATAAAGCTCAATGGCTGGATGACTATGCAGCATCAGAAGTATCAGAATGTGTATATCCTTTTCGTCCTGATGGTGCATCTACTGTATCTCAATCTGGCAGATACGAAGGCCTTAATTCTGACAAGCTAGGTGAACAGATTCCTGATCCTCCAGAAGATCAGTATCTCTGTGATGACACCTCCCCAAGGCTGTTTATTGAGAAATATTTTGGACCAGATCCATGTAAGGGGTGGGAAAACAGTGCTCAAAGAACTATTCAAAATTTGGAAGATAACTGCAAGGAAGTTCAATGTGTTGAAGTGGATTCTAACACAAAGAGTACAAGCTCTAATAAACATTCATCACCTCGAAAGGGATATCAGGAGTCAGGCTTCAATGACATAGATCATAACGATGAAGAACCAAAGCAGACCAGCAATCTGGTCGTGCAACACTCTTCTTCTTCTTCCAACACAGATTCTCCTGACTCAAGCAACTTACCAAGGAGCAGAAGCAGTGAAGCAATAATGATTAACGTGCCAGTATTAAAAGGATCTGAAGTTACTAAGGAAAATGGGGACATATCAAGTGAACCTGAGAAAGAGTTATCTATTAACAAGATTGATCTTGAGGAAAAGCCTTCTGCTGATAAGGTTAAGGTGTTATCAAAAGAACGCAGTTTTACGATTGAAGTAAAGCTCAAAATGTCAGGTGAAGATAATGAGAAGATTAGTGCAGAGGAACTCAAAATGTCAGGTGAAGATAGCACCAAAGTTTGTGCAGAGAGTGAGGTCGCCAAATCTGTGCCTGAGAAGCAATCAGGGGATAGTTTGGTAAGTAGCTAACTTGCTGCTTGAGGTTAATAGCAAGAACTGCACATCCTCAACACAAAAAATTCTTACGTTCTTCTAATTTATATCTATTGAATACATAGTTTGAAAAGGTTGTTAAGAGATCATAAGAAATCAGGCTGTCTTAATTCATCAAGATCAACTTGGGATTCTTCACTTATTAAAGAATTAATTTTCTCTTGTTAGGTCCAGGATAATGAGTCCACCTCCAAGGACTTGAGAAACACTATCAGTGATTCCATGAATTCAGAGAATGAATCAGAATTATCTCCTTCCAGACAGTCTATGGAATTTGAGAAACAAAGGAAAGAGATAATAGAACTATGGAATGCATGCAATGTGCCTCTGGTTCACAGGACATACTTTTTCCTACTCTTCAAAGGGGATCCAACCGACTCAGTTTACATGGAGGTGGAGCTTAGAAGACTGTCCTATCTGAAGAACGCATTCTCTTTAGGAGCCAAAGTTGTAAAAGACGGTCAAATTCTCTCACAGGCAGCAAGGTACTCATTATACCTTTTCATTTCATGCAGTTTTTGGAGATTTCTTGCATGGGCTGCTATGTCTTGAGTTCTTGTTCCATTTTCACAAGCAATGAGACAAGACAAACTGTCGAATAATTACTCATTTAATATAGGGAAAATGGTCAAACTACCCTTCTACTATCCGAAATATCTTAATTTTACTCTCCATTAAACTTTAGGATCATTCATATCCTTCCTTGGCAATTCGTCTTGTATTTGCCCTTGATGATAACGGAGCTCTAACGTGAGGTATAACAAAGGGTAATTTTAAACCATAGCCAAAAGTAGTTATTAAGTTTGGACCTTTCGTAATTTGACATGTGGAGTCCATGTTAGAGCTCTGTTAAAGTCAAGGGCAAATACAAGACAATTTGCTAACAACAAGGATATGAATGATCCAAAATATAATGGAGAGTAAACTTAAGATATTTCGTATAGTAGAAGGGTAGATTTGGACGTTTTGCCTTTAATGTATTTCAAGCATGTAAATTTCCTCTTATCTGAAAGTGTGATAAAAATTGATGCAAAAGTACTCTTCACCCTTTTGAACAGTTTAAATACTCTGAATGGCGAGAGGGCAATGCTGAGGAAGCTGCTTCTTAAGAAGTTTTCTTCAAAGGAGAGAGACAACTTATACGAGAAATGGGGCATTGGTCTAAAAACTAAAAGGAGAAGACTCCAACTGTGTAATCAGTTATGGAAAGATACCAAAGACATGGATCACATTAAGGAAAGTGCAGCAGTGATCTCAAAATTAGTTGGATTCGAAGCGCAAAATGAAGTCCCAAAAGAGATGTTTGAACTAAACTTCTCACCAGGGCCAAAAAATCTCAGGTCTTTCAGCTGGAAACCAAGAAAAGGCTAATGTGATTTTCTAAAGCAAAAAATTGTAAGGATTATTTGAAGCATTGTAGTAGCTTCAAAATGAATTGACCTCATGTTAAGTTTAGAAGTTCAACCTCCCCCATAGCATCTTAACATACACAAAAGATGTCCCATACTTATACTTAATACACCTATTCCCTACTCGTCGACGAGCTTTATTAATGTACATTATGTAAATTCAATCCACAACCTCGAGATCTCAAGTTCAGAGAGTCATCCTTGTCTATGTAGATATAAGTGGAAGATATATTACAGCTTATATGTATGTACAATAAGACTCAAAATCATTGGGACAGCATAGGATAATTGTCTTCAAAAGGCATCATATTTTGCACTTTTTTTGTTCTGGTTGGAATATAAATCCACATAACCCTCTTTTCCTTCTCCTTATCTGATTGGTTTTCCTAGGATACATACCAATATATATACAGTTCAATCAACTAGTTTATAAGAATATACACATTGGTTATGTATAGGAACATATAATATATGTATATCTGGTTTAAGTATACACAACATATACATTGTGTACATATTTGGTATGTTAGATCATTCAAAGGCAAATAGGAACTTACCCACCATACTCATTTTTTTGACTACGCTCAGCAATTCTATTATCCAAACAAGGTACATTGCAATCAGATAAAACTAACCATTTACGTTACTTCAACAGTAAAGCAAAATAAACAAAAAGATGCACTTCACATGTAACTTCGACAACATATACATCCATCATCGGGATTTAAGAACAGCTCCTTCCACAATTTTCCAACCAGAGTTCACCCAGGACATGTCGTACCTAGTTGTATAAGTAGTACTGTATGAGTCATTGTGCTCCGGATGGGCTACATCAGTTAAACTTGCTGATTCCTCGAGAGTAGCTTCCACAGTAGCACGTCGCCCATCAGCTGAGACAGTCACACTGTCAATGGCAAGGTTTAAAAGTTTGTACTCCCAAAACCAACCATGCTGGGCAATTTCTGTTGCACGGTCTGTCCAGATCTTCAGCATCTGACCATCCAAAACCTGGCATTTTTGAACAATGTTGTCAGGCAAAATGCATAGATGACACCATAAATTGCAAAGAGGTGGATAAACTGCACTTGGACAACAAAAATGCTGAGTAGTTCCTCATAGAGCTACTAGATAATTGTTCGTCTACTACTTGTACAACAACACTACTCGTGTTGAACAGCTGAGTTCTACAAGGAATCATTTGGCTCTTATAAACAGTTGTGCATATGGCATTTTGCTAAAAAGATAATATCATAACATTGTATAGAAATTGAAATAGAGCAGCTAACACATTATCCTGCCCCTTGCTTTCGTAGGAAGTAAAGTCTATTCAGAATTCTCTGTAGTTTTGGTGCATTAGTTATTTCAAAATGGTTCAATAAAGTTTCAATGTGAACAAGCCTTAAAATAATTCTTGGAATCTAGTCTAGTACTCCCTTTGTTCCATTTTACCTGTCACAATCTGCTTCACGAGAGTCAATTTGACTAATTTTCACATCTAAATTGAATTAAAATAATTCAATATTTTAAATTTAGATAGTCGACAATTATATGAAAAAATAGTATAAGTTGCAATTCTTCTCATATTACTATGATGCAAAAATGCATCTTAAAATGTTGGTCAAAGTTCATACAGTTTGACTCGAGAAATGAAACGTGATGAGGGAGTGCTAAACTGTAAGCATGACAATCCTAGGTGTTTTTTTTTTGTTTTGTTGATAATGACCAACCCTAATTCTAGACTATGTGTTGCTTCAACATAAAAATAAATATATCCATGTTCCACACATCAAAAAAGGAAAAAGAATATATATATGCTCCAAATTCCTAGTATCACATTAGTAGATATTCACACAAGTTAAAGAGATGAAGCACAATCTATCAGTCACTTGGAAAACTACTCCGAGGTTAGTGGTAAAGGAGGGAACCATTGATCATTGAAGCCAATTTACAGATTGTGCATTGCATTGATCCATAAGCCTAAACCAAGGAGATCTATAAGAACTCCTGAGCGCGCATACAACCAAATGGAGTACAGAAACCAACTAAATCAGATGCATACTACTTGGCATGCCAAACTACAGCCCATTGTTTCTCTCTTGTTTTTCCTTCTAGAAACAGAAAAAAAGATGAGAGCTATAGTTTAGCATGGCAAGTAGTATGCATGCCATAGACATTTTTCCTCGATTTCTTCCAACATTTGGAGACTCATAGTTCTTTTGCACTCATTAGATCCTATTAGAGTTCAGTCATGAATGGAAGTGTGAACTAGCGAATGTCTTAAACGAACGCATTCAGTCCTTTACATAGACAATATAGGAGGCTGCAACACTAGATATAAACATTTGTGTTGTACTTGTTCTCTTATTTAATAATTGATCTTCTCAAGGTATATCCTAACTCAGCAAGGAGGAGTTCATTTTGAATGGCTTTTTAGTTTTTACAAATATAGTTTAGGGTAGACTGTGGATAATACAAAAATTATCTAATTGTGTGTCCCTATTCATGTTATCCCCTTTTGCAGTCTTCCCCATTTCTCATGTCTATAGCTTGTGCATGTGTCACTTAGGCAGTCGCAACTTGTATAGCAAATGTCAACGATTACAGGACTTCCTGAGATGATCAGTAAGGAATCTGTTCAGATTATAGGCTTAAATTGATTGTGATTCCATTGAAAAGCCTAAGACTAAAATTAAGGCAAAGTGGTGTAAATACGTTTTTTTTCCAGTGAGCGGTGTATAATAGAGTGAGGCTACCATCAACTAGGGGGGCGATTGGATTGGCTTTATTAAGTGGCCTATAGCCATAAGTTGGGAACCCCCGACTTTTGGCTTTTGTTTTTTTAAAAACTTTTTCATCTTTAAGAAAGTGCTTAAAGTGCTTTTTTGTGTTATCCAAACACTTCCAAATCTAAAAAGTGCTTAAAAGCCGAAAAAATAAGCCAATCCAAACACCCACTAGGTCTCAAGGCTTTCAGGATCTATTGTCCTTTCATGTCATGCTAGTGAAACAGAATCAACACAATAAAAGAAAGGCATTACATATTCATACCTCTGATAATCTGTTGAGACAATGATCGGTTCCAAGAGACTGGGATTTTATATTCTGCCACTTTCGAACTATACTTTCTGCAAGCCTTGCATCCATTCTAGGAACCTCAAGTAGATTCTCAACTAGTGAGGTAGAGGCATCTGCAGTCACAGATAAAATTTCTGATATCCAGAAGAAAGGGAAGGTCGGAGGAAGAAAGCAGAACTGAACCCCTTACTCAAGAATTCCAAAGAACCCCAGAATTAAGAAATTATAATAACAACAATAATAGAAGAAGATAATTTTTATAAGATAGCCGTGCAAATACCACTTGTAACAAATTATAAGATCTTTTCTCTCAAATCCAGGTTGTTGAATAAAGCAGCAGAGAAAAGAAAAAGAGAATGACACCATGGGTCATATTTGGCCAACCCGAGAGTTATTTATAACTAAAATGGTCAGTGAGTCATACCAACATTGATGACATCCGCGGCAATGGCTGAACCAGTAGCACTAGTACTATGTGGAACCGAAGACCGATGTCTAAAGGAAGAAAGTTTCAATCCAATCAAAGTCAAGAACCCAACCGCTACTCCAGCACACATAATCTTCACACTTGCATCTTTTATTCTGTCAGTTATCGCATCTTGCTCTTGATAGTTAGAACTCTTTCTCTCAGGATCCTCAACAGTCGTGATAAAATTATTTTGATCACGAAGCTCTCCAAGATCCTCAAATGGCTTAGCAATATCAAATTCGTTCATCTCAGTGTCGCTATACCGTCTTACACTGCTTTCGCCATCCCCAGCAGGGAAAACTTTCTGTAATGCCTGAATTGCACTAGCCTTAACACTATCAAGCACAGCTGTAGCTTCAGCTCCAATCCTTGCAATAGCTGCTGCAGCAGCTAAAGGTGAAGCACCACCACCTTCCAGCCTTTCCAAATATCTTAAAACAGTAGGGTCATCATAATAATCTCCAAGCTTGAAAGTGACATCTTCTGTCTCTCTAAATCTGGGAAAGACTACTTCTGTCAACCAGGTCTCCAAAAGCTTACATAGTCCAGGGAGCAGATCATTTTCGTTATCATCCTTTGAGTGTTCTACAACAAAAGCCACTATAGATGGATCTCTATAAGGCGAGTCCTCACTGTCTAGGCCCAACCATGAGCGACATCCATCGACTTCTCCAACGAGCAGTGAACAAAGGCCCCTCTCCAAAGCGAAGTCTATTTCACGGTTTTCTCTTACAGTGTAGACAGACACAGAACTGCCATAAGCTGTTACTTTGGTCTGCTGAAGCTGCTGAAAAAGGTTATCAGCATCTTGAATGAGATGAGGTTTTTTCCCAACAAAAGCTTGAGCAACAAGTGCAAGCGCCACCCCGTAAACTTCAAAGCTTTCTGCAGGAATGTTACTTGGTGTTGCGACGAAGAGGTCCACCTTTCAAAAGAAGAAGATGAAAATAAATAAAAGGGGTGAAAAGAACAGTTACAAAAGAAACCAAATATTAATGAAGTTAGGCCAACCTGCTCAGCAGCTGTCATCCATTGGAAGGCCTCATTCATGAAATCTTCTCGTGTGAACCCCCCAGAAATTGCAGCTGCTCCTCCTCCTCCAACAGCCCACAAAATATTGCGGACACCTTGAAGACCCTCTGCTCTTTTCATTCGGTATTCATCATCAAGAGGAAAAGCAAGAAGTTCAAGTATGCAGCGTGGACTTATCTCTTCTAATGTCTCATCTATCTGGGATTGCAGATCAAGGGCAAGATTACTTGCCCCCTCTTCCTGGAAAATGAAGGCAAAAGTTCCTCATTATTTGCTCTTCACTGTAAGCTTACAATTCGCCCCCAAAAAAGGCGTGTTAGCAATAAAGCAGACGAGAGGGAAGAAAAAGTGTACACATACATGCATTACAAAATAAACAAACAGAGATGTCTTTAAATGTTTGCCCATGAGTAATATCTAAGACTATTGAATGATGGATGACCAAGAAGAACACTATACACATTAACAGGTAAATCAAAATGAAGTTAGGAATCAGTACAACAACACAACCCTCTTCCACCACGGAAGTCGTTAAGAGACATTCGCAGCTGTAAAAGCTGCACTACAGTGCATAAACTATAGAAAACAGCTATTTCCATCTGTGTACCCATTTATATAGAATTTCAGATACACCATCACATTCACTTTAACTGATCATATCATCAGAAGTCACTATACCTGCAACAGCTTAAGTGCTCTTTCAAGCAGTTCACAACCTTTTACAAAATCAGGAGGTGAAAGTGCCATGGCATCTCGTGAATAGTCAACATATGCGAGTGCCATAGCCAAGACCAAATCTTGCTTAAATGACTTTGGCAACCGCTCTTTCAGCAAGCTTTCCCCAATCTGAAGAACTACTTCAGTCTCACCAGCTTCTTGCAAAACACACAATGCTCCAGGAACCTGTAAAAGCCATAACATTCTTTTGAGTTCCTTGCATCCCACTAAAACTTTTATAATGTTTAAGTTTTACAACCAGCCTAGGTGCAAATTTTATTACACTATCGGTTAGTCCAGCATTGAGAGCTAATCACAAGTAATTTCTAGTAGTATGTGTAGATTGGTAATCTGGAAAAGATGTACATGACAAGCTACTCCAGGAGTCCAGGTTAAATTACACTGGTCATGTACAAAACTTTTTCTTTTAACTTTCTTAACTTAAACAAAAACTTTAACAATTACCTTACCATCAGTAAGTGTGGATTGGTAATCTGGAAAATTAGGTAAACAACAACTAATTAAACTATATTGATCATGTTGCTCTCACTGTATATAATCGCGGAAATAGTTTAGGCCCAACCATTAGGACCAACTGCAGCCTTCAAAACTTAGGAATGATGGGCCCGTCCTATCCTTCTCCATTTAAATACTAGGCTTAGTTCGCATAGCACAGAGCTGGAATCTATGACAACAAGTTACAAGTCCCTCAACCTTTGCCACTTGAACTAAGCCTAGCCGCTTTCATTGTATATGACTTAAAACTACAAGTTTTTACAGTTAAGACTGCTACTTGCAATTGGTAATTTCGAAATTAAGATAGGTAACATGTTGGTGTATATAATTAAACTGATAGTGTAAACTGACTTTATAATGTTGGTGTATATAATTAAACCAAGCATCTAAGATTAACCTGACTTACTAGGGGAGCCTAAGTTAACACAATAAACTAAATACCGAACATAAATCCAAGTTAACAGAAAAGGAAGTATCAAAAATCAGCTTTTCAATTAGCTAAAAGATTATTCATTTAAGAATTTGAACAATAAATAAAAATTAGAGTAATTGAAGGTAAAATGATACTTTATCCCAGGGGACATGAGTTAGAATAGTATCGAACTCATGCTGAGCGAGGCCTTGATTGTACTCTCTACGAGAAGTAGAGTCAGCAAGGGTTTCACAAGCAGCTTGAAGAATCTGCCGTCGGCCAATTAATGCCTCCTGACTGTATCCGTACTGCGGCGGTTTTGTAATTCTAGCATCGTAGCATCTCCTGATTCCGTCACCGAGGAAGTGAGGTTCAGCACCAAGCACTCTATAAAAGTCTATAGGCATTGAAATGTGGCGGTCTAGAGGAGCGACAGGAGGAGGAATAGTCGTGACGGAGGTTGTAGAATTTGAATTTTGGAAATCCGGTGAGTCAGAGGTGGTAGTGGAGGGAAGGAATTGGAAGTCGGCGAGAAGACGATCCGCCCATTTACTGGCGGAGAAGTTCGTCGGTGCACTACTTGTTCCGCCGGTAACGCTACTAGCTCCGCCGGTAACGGCATTGAGCCTCGGCAGCCTCTTACCGCCGGCGGGCAGTTGAAATGTTGGTGAAAGGCGTGGAGTACAAATGCCAAAGCTTAATGCCTCCATTGTTGAGGGAGCTTTCAAAATTAGCTCATAATTCTTCGTTTTCGACCTCTTTCAGATATTTTCTCAGTCGTAAAGCAATTGGGCCGATTCTTTTGATCTGGGCTAGACATTTCTTGTTGGGCTTGGGAACTGGATCTTATGGCTGTATAGTGGATAGGCCCGTCTCATTCGAAAATATCGTTATGTATAAGCAATATGTAAACACATACAAATTAATTAACTGTCATAGCTATAGTTTGAATTAATTATGGCTTGCGGTAAATTAGTTGTAATTAGAGTTTGAGTTTTGTATAATTCGCGCGATTTATACAAACGTTGTGCACGAATTGTATAGCGAAATATA
>JBCEWC010015425.1:0-13738 GCA_038996855.1 Solanum aculeatissimum
CCATGAAATCAAGTGTAAAATCATGTTTAAATCACCTAAATACTACAACACTCAAGTCCCAACACAAATCTACAACAATATTGGATGAACCTATAACTAATTGGAAAGCTTAAAAATCAATTTAAAGGGTTAAGAGTTCTTAGGATCTTCAAGGATGAAAGAGGTTCCTTGAATCAAGTTCCACATACCTTAATCCAAGCAACTAATCAACAAGATCAAATTTAATAAAGTCGTCTTCCCCAAATTCTACAATCTAGCTTCAATGTAGGCCAAGAGATTCTTAGGATCTTAAGAGAGTGCAGGAGAGTTCTAAACGATGAATGAGGGTTTAGAGAATGTTTTAGGGTTTTAGGAGACCTTAGGGGACCAAAAAGGGGCTTAGGGAAATGTTAAATCACGAAAATATCTTTAATAAAATGGAACATTTAACTGTACACAGTGTCCAAACAAAAGCTACAGTGCCGTCAAAAGACACACGGCCCGTCCAACCTGCCGTCCCAACTCCCTTAGCCAAAATCATCAGCGTGAACTCTCGGTGGACTTTTTGTTACAATTCATGAACCACTTGACGGTCCGTTCAAGGTGTAACTTTCTGTGTAATGGTCCATATAACCACACTTAGCCTCAAAACCACGTCCAATCCTTGGCCTAGCCACTGTCCAACTTGACGGGACAGTGGACGACTCGTCAAACACCAAACGAGTTGTGCAAGGCTTCGTTGGCTTAGACTTGGTTTAGGGGTGGTTCCAGGCCACCCCTAGCTCACTGGAACACCTTAAGAGACCCTAGACTATCCGTGCAAGGTTTCCCGGCCTGTGTCAATGTCCTTGGCTACTTTTCTTAGCCTATCTCCAATAGCTTCCGAATTTTAGACAGTCTCACTGTTTAGGCCATATCTCCCTCATCCAAACTTTCAATTGAGTGAAACTACTTTTTTTCAACGATAACTTAAAGACATTCAATTTTATAATTGGTAGACCACATGTTTCATCCCACATCAAAAGTTATGACTGTTTGAAGTACACCGCCAAAACTGTCCCTCTAGGCCACTTACTAGCCCAATTTGCATTCGGCCACTTAAACTCAACCCGTGGCTACAAAATCACAACCATGGCTTGTATTACATCATAGAATTCCAACCATAAGTAGATTTTGAAAATTTTCGGGTTGTTACAAGAGGTCCATGTGACCTCTCACGAGGTGTGGTAAGGTATTTCTTGATGTACTTAACTTAAAGATTGGTTCTATGTATAAGGTTAGCATTCCATAAATCGCATCAACGAGGAGGTAGGGTTCATGGACCGTGTGAGGCCTTATGGCCCGTGAACCTATCCGTGTGAAGGTGCTAGCCAAGGTTCTTGGCCATATGAGGCTCCATGTACTAGTTCATAGTCCATGTGAAGCCTCATGGACCATGAGACCTACCGTATGGTTGCGGGAGTAAAATCTTTCTAAGTATGGAATTACCATCTCAGACTTTTATCGATAAAATATTTTCTAAGTGTCGCTTCATGGTGGGGTTCATGGTCCGTGAGGCACTACATGGCCCGTGTAGTGGACCATGAGAGTGACATTGGCAGATTTTTATATCCATTTCATTAATGGTTTAATTATAATTTTTGTGATTCCTAAGGACGTTTTACTCTTCCTAAGCCTTCCTAAACCTCTGAATTAGCCTATACACCTTCGTTCAATTCAAATTCTTCCAACACTTAGAATTATATTCAAATTCATTCTTCTAAAGGCTCTCTTCCAAGTGTGGGTTGAATGTTGGAATTGGAATTCAAGGAAGTCTTCTTCTTCGATCTCTCTTCGCTCTAAAGCTCCTAATTAATCAAGGTATGTGGGAATGTATTCATGGCTCCTTTCAACCATGAAGCCACAAATGAATTTTTTTAATTGATTTTATGAAATTATGCTTACTTTGAGTTTGGGTCTTTAAAATTATTAATGATTTAATTAAATTGAAGTATGGGTTGTATTTAATTGTTGATTTTAAAGGGAATCAAGCCCTAATTTGTTGAATTCCATTGGTTTTATGAAGGTTCAATTCTGCATGTCCCTTTACTATTTAAATCTATGCATGGGCGATATTATTTAAGTTTTGATTATTGATTTAACTATGAATTTAATATGGATTCTTCCTATTATGAGTTTAAATTATGAATTCTAATTTCCCATGCTATTCTCATCATCAT
Source organism: Solanum aculeatissimum (assembly GCA_038996855.1). Classification (NCBI taxonomy): domain Eukaryota; kingdom Viridiplantae; phylum Streptophyta; class Magnoliopsida; order Solanales; family Solanaceae; genus Solanum; species Solanum aculeatissimum. The sequence goes on from JBCEWC010015425.1 coordinate 2,199, forward strand.
TCATGGCATATGCATACTTGAAACTTGATTTTGATGAAACTCTTGATATGGGCTTTGTCTCACCTTGACTTGATTTGCATTGATTTTGAAAGATATAGATATGACTAGCATGTGATCACATCTTATCTTGACTTGGCCTTTTTAGCATTTTGAATGATTACACCATCTTGTACTTGTCTTGAATGAGCTACTCCTATGCACTGGCCCTGGTACTTCATACTTGAACTCTTGTTTGGCTTTTAGCCTAAATATGAAAAGACTTGAATTACAATTTGTCTTTTTAGCCCAACCTTGCATTGCATTGATTTGAAAGTACTTATCCTTCGTTTGAAAGCATATATATGTATATGTATTCTTGTGGGATGACGACCTAATACTAAATGGGATTTGAGTAGTAAGTGGGCTATCCTCAAGGGTCCCACTACTTTCTCTTGAACTATGTGCCAGCATAGGTATGTAACCTTACCAAAAAGATAGGGTCATAAGGTATAGTTACACTCTTGATATGATATGACTTGAAAATCCTTTTTAAAAGATCGAGTCGTAAGGAAGGTGGCCATCACACCGAAAAGATCATGTCGTAAAGTGTGGTGTGGGCTACCCTTGGTGAGTAGTCCACTCTTATCTCAATGCGGAGGCTTGACATCAGGAGTTTATGTATTGGCTCACATGGATTGTGATATTGTTTACGGTCTCATCCTTGATATTTTAAGGATTATGGCATTTCATGCATCACAGATTTCATGGCATATTGATATACTATTCTTTTCTATATATGTGCCTTTGTCATCCAACTTGTCTTGTAGGTTTCATGTTCATATGCATTGCATTCCCGCATACTTAGTTCATTCTATGTACAAACCTATATTCTTCATCTACATGATCTAACCATGTAAGGGCTGAAGTTGATATCCATCCACCTTTGGATGGTTAGCTTGGTGATCTCAGATTGTTGCTTGTGGTGAGCCATTTACTTCAAGGGCAAAACCTACCTTTCTCTACCTTATGTTTTGTTATGTCTTTTCTATCTTATGACTCGAGGGTGAGCCTAGGACATGTCGTGGACCCCTACTTATCCTATGTAGAGTCATTGTTGGACATATCAGATTCTATTATACGCCTGTATTAGATGCTTGATTAAGATGTTATGACTATATCATGTTATGACTATAATTACGCTTATGTTATCTTGATATGTTTTGATGAGAATGTGATTATTTGGAAGGTCCCAAGTCAATTCTTGCCCAAATAGCTTGAGTCCTACTTACCTTCCCCTTATAACATATTTGCTTTATGCTATGTGATTCATGTAAATCCCTTTCCCAACGACGTCCCCATAGCTTGAGTCCAAAGTTTTAAAATCCCTTAGAATTATGTGCTTCTTGTTAAATTATGTGCTTCCGAACGATTGATATGTAAGTTGATGCTAAGATGGCTTAATTGAGGACTCGTAGGTTCTCATTCTCCATGTCACATCTAGGCCCTACCCTCGAGTCGTGATAGAGGGATTCAAAAATCATAACTTTCATAAACTTTAGTAATTAAACCCTCATCACCGAAGATCATATCTCCCTTAGAAAATTTTGATATGATAATTTTGTCGGCGCATGCATGTAACTTTTAATCATATAACTCAAGAGGATAATATTTGAAAATAGTGTTATTCATCAATTTAAATCATTCTTAAAACAACCCACCATAACCATACATATCATCTTTGAACTTTAGTCATAGAATCATGTAGTTTATTTCATAAAATCATCAACTTTGTAATAACTCTTGATTTTATAATCATAGCTTTGAACTTCATAAAGTAGGTCAGAGGTGAAAAATCTTGAAATCGATTCATCTAATTTCATGCAATAAAGGAAGAATCTTGACATAGTTCATGCTTAATAGGATAATTAGAGAGAACCCATAAGAAATTAATATTTAAACTTGAAGGATTTAGCAAATTAGGTTTTGGGACTCCATGGGTGGAAGAACCCATGGATGAATAAACCCACATACCTTTTAAATCTTTAAACTTGAATAAGAGGACTTGAAAAACCTTGGGAAACCTTTTGGAATCTTTGTCTTCGATGGAGGAGACTTGATCCCCAAGAAATTTGAGAGAACTTGATAAAAAAGTTTGGAGTTATTTTTGGAGGATTTTCAGTGTGTTTAGAGAGAGATTTAGCGCTAAAAATAAAATAATTTTCAAGTAATTACATACATAAAGGTGTTAGGATTAGTACCAACTGACTTTTCTTGATGAGAACGAAGTTCAGATATTTTTGAACTATTGAGGACCATTAGCGCATCGCGCCACTATTCCGTAATAGTATAATTTTTTGCAATCTTCAATTTTTCTCTTATTTTGGACTTGGAATGAGTTTAGACAACCTTTTAACTATGGGGGAACAAGGGGGAGACACAGACTTGTGGTGCACTTTTCTAGTTTGCGTAATTGCATGTGAAACATTATCCTTTAATATGGGTGACCAAAAAATTTAAGGTGACCCTTTTCCTACATAATTTTCTACTGAATATGAATTCAAAGTCGGACTTACAAAATAATGCATAAATTTTAAGATATTCAAGAAATACTTAATAGGGTCTTTTGAAGTCATGTTGGGAGGTGTTATAGTTTAGCAATGCTTTGTTCATTATCAGAAACTGGTGCAAGATTAGGTCCCACATCAGGAACACCTGTATAAACTAATATTCTCAAAATCAAAATTAGTCTTCCCTAAGTTGCCATCACAATCTTGATCAATGTTGACACCATCCCTATGGAACTACAACAATTCTTCAAATTTAGCCTCATCTTGATCTTTTAATTTTTCAAGTTCACGAGACTCATCAAAAATCGCATGGGGACTTTCATCAATGCACTATATGTTTTTGTTGAAAATCCTATAAGCCTTTCTTGACCTTGAATAGCCAATAAATACACCTTCATCACTTCTTGCATAAAACTTGCCCAAGTCTTCCTTGTCATTGTTGAGAACAAAGCATTTGCAACCAAAAGCCCTTAGGTAACTTACTTTAGGCTTCCTGTTGTTGAGAAGCTCATAGGGTGTTTTGTTGATAATTGACCTGATCAAGCATCTATTTGTCACATAACATGTACTATTGACATCTTCAAACAAAAAATTCTTGGGAAGTCCAGAATCAATCAACATTGTCTTTGAAATATCTACTACTGTTATGTTATTCCTTTCTACCACGCCATTTTGCTGAGAAGTTTTAGAAGATGAGAAGTTGTGATGGATTCCATTTTTTTTCATAAAAGGTATCCCTTCTTGTATTTTCAATTTCAGCTCATTGATCAAACCTGATCCCTACTATTTTACTATTCAACTTTGTCTATATCATCTTAGCAAATATAAAAAACATATCATAGGTTTCATCCTTAGATCTCAAGAACATGGTTCAAGTAAACCTTGAATAATCATCCATGATAATAAAGATGTACTTCTTTCCTCCTCTACTTTAAATCTTCACTGGCCTACATATATCTATATGAATCAATTTCAGATGTCTATAGTGATGATGTTCTTCTTTTCCTTGAAAGAGGATCTGGTCTACTTTCCTTTAACAAGGGCCTTAGAAATTTTATCTCCAACAAACTTCACTTTTGGTAGCCTATGGACCAATTCCCTTGAAGAACGTTTGTTCAACAATGAAGAACTAACATGACCATGTATTTTGTGCCAAAGTTCTCCATTTTCACTTTGAGCACTAAGACATGTAAGGTCATTTCCTTGTATAGAATCTAAATAAGCCATATACATATTCTTCCCTTTTTGCCACAAGAACCACTTCTTGTGAATCTAGATTGGTGACAATATATTTTTTGAGCAAAATTTCACTTTATTTCCCTTGTCACAAATTTGAGATACACTCAACAGATTGAATTTCAATCCATTCACAAAATAGAAATTTTCAATTGAGTGATCCAGAAACATTCCAATCCTCCCAATACCAAGAATATATCTTTTTTGCCATTTCAAAAAGAAACACCTCCACTTTGAAGTACTTTGAGTGAAAGGAAGCTTTAAACATTTCCACTCATATGCTTTGAGCAACAATTATCCATATCCCAGTATTGGCTGATAATTCCTTCAGTTACCTGTAAGAGATCACTTGTTAGTCTTAGGAACCAATTTTAATCTGAGTTCCTAATATGCAAATAATGGAGCAATTAACACTTTTCTTGTCTAGGGAGGTAACACCACTTTCTTCAGCTTAGATATATTCCAAGAATCCACCCTATAACCAAGTACCATTCTTCTTTGATGTTGTTTAAAATATCCTACCAAACGTTCTTTAGAGTTTTTTAATGCAGGACATTTGATCTTCAGATGACCATCCCTTCTACAATGAGTACACAACAACAAATTTGACCCATATACTATTTTTTATGAGTAGTATGAGATAGAACTTTCTTACTATTGTCTCCCTTATGAGTCAGAGTATCTAGAATTGTAGAAGAAGTAGCCCATTTGAGTGATTTAGACAACTCATCATTGACTCAAACACTGTGTCTCTCTAACCGAATATATCTTTCTAGTTTCATGGCTTGCTTAGTTTCAACTTCATTCAGTCTAGCTTAATCTCAAGTTGCAGGCTACTATACTTACCTTTTCCTGTAAGATAACTCTTTGATTCTTAATTCAGTTTTTCTAAAGAGCTACATTCTCTAATTTTATATCTAACACAAGTTTCTCCACTTCATATAATTGAGAAACTAAGGAAACTTTTAATCTTGAACAAGATCTAATTGATTATTCAACACATATTTTTCAGTAGTTAACTTAGTTAATGAATCAATAAGAATAACAACTAATTTCCTCAACTTCAAAATAGAAAAATGTGCAAATTTTGCTGAAAATTAGATAGGGTTACCTCTTCCTCAGATTCATCGCCATCATCAAACTTTTCCATGAATGTAAACATTTAATTGAAGATCTCTTCATGTTTCTTCACAACTATCAAGGAAACACCCTCTATGTGCTTAGACTCTTTGACTCACTTGAGGAATTTCCTCAAATAGAAAGGGCTTGCTTCATAACATTGTCTATTGTAGCCTTTCTAGTTTTCTTGTCAAGGATCAAGTCCCTTGAATTATCTTTCTTGCCTCCAGGATTGGCATATTCTTTATTCTCTATTTTTTATTTGGGAAATCCTTGATGAAATGCCTTGGTTTTCCACACTTGTGACACAGGTCATTAGCAGTAGCAGCTCTACTAGCATTTCCCTTTTTCTTGAAACCACCATGCTTTCTCATAATTTTTTGAAATCTTTTTATGAGGTATGCCATCTGATGTTCATCTTTATTGAATTTTTCACCTTGTCGCACCTTTAGAATTAATGATTTGTCCTTCTTAGCATCATCACTTACTCTATTCAGCTCATGAGTTTGGAGATTACCAATCAAAACATCCATTGTCAACACCTTTAGGTCCTTGGCCTCAGAGATCACATGAACTTTGTTGGCCCAAGACTTACGAAGCATTCTAAGAATCTTCCTTACTTTCTTCCTGGGGTGAATGGGTTCACCCAAACATGTAAGATCATTTCTAGTGGATGAGAATCTGGTATGCATATCATGAATGGAGTCACCTTCCTTCATGGTAAAATTTTCATATTGAGTAGTGAGCATATCAACTTTAGACTCCTTTACTTAATAAATACCTTCATGAGCTATATGGTAGCCATCCCAGATCTCCTTGGTTGACTCACAAGTAGAGATATGATTGTACTCCTCATCCCTAATACCACAGAACAACATCTTCTTTTCCTTGTAATTCCTTTCAATCTTCTTTTAATCTATATCATTGTACTTTTTTCTATTCTTAGAAACTACTCGAGTGATTTCACTATCTTTTACTTCTAGGGTAGGAACATAACTACTATCAAGCATAATGTTCCACTAGCTCATGATCTTCAGCAATGAGAAAATCATACATAAAAGTCTTCCACAAGCTATAACACTGCCTATTAAAGTGAGGAGGTCTAGTAGATGACTGACACTCTTTTAGATTTAGTAGACCTTCCATTTTTCTTCAGGATCCCGTCTAGGTATTAACATTTTAGAGAGTCCAAATTTTGATACCAATTAATGAAATCTAAGCATCCACTGAATGTATGGAGACTATGTCCTTCGTAAGAACAATAACAACCAAAAATAGCTAAAAATAGTAAAGCAACAAAGTAAAATGGGACAAGCTATTTTACGTGGAAACCACCTTGCTCAAGGGAGGAGAAAACCATGATTTGCACTCATAGAATTTCAACCTAACTCCATTATTCTCAAAGGGGCAAATCTTTGTATTGCAAACTATTACAATCAAGGAATCTAACTATAAATCCCTTCCATTTCATTATGATAACTCTATCAAAGGTATGAGCAAAATAAGTAGCTACTTTATTACCCACTAAATCGACCAACTATAGCTAACTTAGACTTCAAGACTCACTATAGCTAACTCTAGAAATGAAGAGCAAAAAGCTTGCGTAATATCGGATCCCTTTATAGAGCAAGAATTGATTCAGAAGATGCAAGCAACATTTAAACACAATGAAGTACACAAAGTAAAAACAACTCAAATTTAGCTAAGTGTACTACTAGGAGCTACACCAAGAACACTCACTCAATGTGTATAAAGATCCTCAAGCTTTCTCTTCAAGAAAGGTTGGGTATGTATACCCAACATCAACAACATTTTGAATAATTTTATTGGCTAGATAATTTTTGTAGAGCAAGTAGACGCGCACCAACAGATAACAAACTGTTAGGTGCACAATATACTGTCAAAACTTCATAACATCACATTGTAAAAAAGATCCATAGCTTTATGGGTTTAGCTAGGTATTATCGATGTTTTGTATAGGACTTCTCTACTATAATGACTTCATTGACCAGACTCTCTCAGAAGAATGTAGCATTTGTTTGGTCAGAGGAGTATAAGGATACCTTCCAAAGGCTTAAGGATTTGTTGCGTACCACACCTATTTTCACCTTACCAGAGGTGGAAATTTATTTCACCTTGTATTATTATGCATCAGGTGTTAGGTTAGCAGGTGTGTTGATGCAAAAGGACAAGGTGATTGTGTATGCCTCAAGGAAATTAAAGAATTATGAGAAAAACTATCCTACCCATGGCCTAGAGTTGGCAACTCTTGTCTCTATTTTAAAATTATGGCGACACTATTTGTATGGAGTTCATTATGGGATATTTACTAATCATCATAGCTTACAACACATTTTAATTCAGAAGCACTTGAATTTGAGGCAGAGAAGGTGGATTGAATACCATCTGGGAAAGGCCAATGTAGTGTTTGATGCCTTAAATAGGAAGACTTGTAGTATGGGCAGCATTGCAGCCATTTGGTGTCATGACCCGAGAGTAGGGCCTAGATGTGACATGGTGAAAAAGAACCCGAGAGTTCTCGATCAAGCCATCTTCGCATCATCGCACACATATTCGATTCGTAGGTACAAAACATAATGAAAAATACATAAGTCTAAGGGATTTCGGGGCTTTGGACTCAAGCTATGGGGATGTTGCCGAGAATGGGATAAGTATGCTTTATATAGCACATAGCAATTACGTTCTAAGGGGTGGGTAAGTATGACTCAAGCTATGGGGGCAAGAAGGGTTAGGGACTTTCCATATAAGCACATTCCCATCCAACAACTCATAATAGCATAAGCGGAAGCATAATCGAAACATAAATAACCATACCAAAACATAGATAATCGTAGCATCTCAAATAAACACATAGCATGGCGTAAAATAAAATTTTATAAGTATCTAACAATGCCTCTACAAGAATAAGACGGGGGCCTCGACATAGTCCGGGCTCACCCTCAAATCACAAGATAGATAAAATAGAATAAAATATAAGATAGAGGAAGATGGGTATTGCCCTTGGAGTATAGGGCTTACCACTAATAAAAAGTCTGAGATCTCAACTAAGCGTCCAACAGTAGATGAATATCGTCTCCGGTCCCTACATGGTTAGATCATGTAGATAAAGAGTATGAGTTAGCACATATAATACACTAAGTATGCGGGCATGCCATGCACATGAACCTACCACAAAGCTATATGACGAGGGCGCGTATACTTATAGAAAGAGTATATATATATATATATATATACAAGGAGAGAATATCATAACAATATGCCATATAGTGTTATGATGCATGAATGCAAACCTACATATCATAGCGGGGATGTGACCTCAACCGACAATAAAGGAGACCAAGCGAGCTACTACTTGGAATTGAACTACTTGCCAGGTAGATCTCAGGTCAACCCTTAAAAGGAGATACAAGTCAATCCCATCTAGGGAGATAACCCATGTTGGCACATGGTTTGACAGAAAAGAGTGGGACCCTTGGAGATAGCCTACTTCTTACTCTAATCCCTTAGTACTAAGTCTCATCCCATGGGAATACATATACATATACAAGCTTTAAAAATGGAGGTTCAATGCTTTAGAACCATACAATGCAAAGCTTGTCTAATAGCCAAATCGTATTTCAAATATTTCCATAATTAGGCTAAAAAGACAAACAAGAGTTCAAAATGTCAAGTCCAAGATCAATGCATAGGAGTATCTGATTCTAACATAAACATATGGTGTAAACACCCAAAATGCTCATAGAGTCATATCAAGACAAGATATGATCACATTCTAGTCAATTTCCATGTCTTACCAAAAATCAAGATAAATCATATTAAGAGTTTAATCAAGTCAAACCTTTCATGTATACATATGTCATGAATGATGAGATAAATGCATAGACAATAGAGATTCAATCTTAATTCAACAATACAATATGAAATTCAATTGAAATCCATGAGAAAATCACAATTTAAATCATAATTTGAATTACCCATACCTAAACAAGCTTTCAACAGACCATGCATATTCAAATCTTCATAATTCTAATGCACAACATGATAATTGAATTTAAATCATCTTAAAATCAATATTAAAATACAGAACACAACTCGATTAAATTAAATCACTCATAAATTAAAAGATCTAATTTCAAAGAGAGCAAAATTTGATTCAAAATTTGAAGAAAAAGAGTTTTGGCTCTTCATGGTTAATTAAACCTTCATAAATCCAATAAAATTCAACAAATTAGGGCTTAGTTCACTTTAAAATCAATAATTAAATGGAACCCATACATCAATTTAATAAAAACAACAATAGATTTAAAGACCCATTTGCAAAGTAAGCTTAATTTCATAAAAATTGAAGAAGAAGAGTTTTGGGTCTTCATGGTTAATTGAACCTTCATAAATCAAATGAAATTCAACAATTTAGGATTTAATTCACTTTAAAAAAAATTAAATATAGCCCATACATCAATTTAATCAAAACAACAATAGATATAAAGATCCATTTGCAAAGTAAGCTTAATTTCATAAAAATTGAAGAAGAAGAGTTTTGGGTCTTCTTAGTTGAAAGGAGAAGCATGAATAAATTCCACATACCTTGATAACCAAGAATAATGAAGAAGAAATTGAATTGAGAAGAAGCAATCCCTCCTTAAATGCCAAATTGAATCTTTAACCTCAAGACTAGTAGAGAGTATTTTAGGATTTCAATTTGAGAGTTTGAATGATGAATGAGAGTGAGTTAATGATTAAAATCAGATTTGAGGGCTTAGGATAGGTTTAAAGGTCATAAAAGACCTTGGGAATGGGTCAAATTATCAAAAATACCCCATTAAAATGTTGTTTAAAATCTTAACCCGAGGCTCTCACGGATGGACTCATGGGTCGTGAGCCTCACTGACCCAGCCTAGGCAGTCCTTACAAAAATAAGCATAACGTTTTACTCCGAACTCGGAATTGAGTGAAACCAGTTTTGTTGGATATCTAATTCAAAGAGCTTCAATTTTATATATAATGGCTACCCAGTTCATTCTGTTCTAAGAAATATTACCAGTTAAAGATGACCCTTCCAATGGTCCAAATGAGATCTCTGTGCAGGCAGTCCCACCAAAAAGGTCATAACTTCTTCATCCGAACTCAAATCAAATGAAACCAAGGGCGTTGGAAAGATAACTCACAGAGATTTAATTGGATAGGTGATGGACCTCTCAGTTCTACGTTTTCTAATAGATATGACAATTTAAAGTCAATGCTTCCACAAGATGTCAAGAAAATCTCAACCAATGCAATTTCTTTGAATACGGCCATTTAAGGGAGATTCATGAAGATCATTAAACAACCAAAATAAGTTCAAATCAGATCTCAATCAACATTACAAGGTTCTTAAAATTCTGAGTTGTTACATCATCTCCCCCTTGGAAACATTTGTCCTTGAATGTGCTAGAACAAGGCTTGAAAGGCTAGATTTAAACAAGAAACATCTTAAAAAGTAAACAAAATGCATAGACCATTTCTATAAAATTTCAAGTGATTAAAACTCATGTAAAATATTTATCATGTCATTCCAAAAATCTTTAAATCATTTTCGTGTGCATGTATGCATGTCATGTCATGAGACTCAAGAATTGAAAGATTTAGGACCATTTAGAATAAGATGAACCTAGTAGCTTAGGCTTGAGTAGATGAGAAGAGATGGGGATATCGCTTCTTCATCTCTAACTCCACTTTTCATGTTGCGATTTCCACATGTTGATTTCCCCAAAGCACTTTTACCGAAGCCACATCCTTATTGCAAAGTCTCTTCACTTGCCTATCCAAGATCTCAACCGACACCTCTTCATAAGTCAAATTTATTTATTTTTCTTAATGCCAACACCTTCCAAATGCACAATCGCACTAGGATCACCAATCAATTTCCTCAACATAGACACATGGAACACCAGATGATTAGAACTCATATCTGAAGGCAACTCCAATCTACAAGTCACATTGCCAACCTGCCCAACAACCTTACATGGCCCGATATACCGAGGACACAACATACCTTTTTTACAAAAACACATAATACCCTTCATAGGTGAAACCTTCATATAAACCTAATTACCCACATGAAATTCAAGGTTTCTCTTCCTAAAAATCCAAATAAGACTTTTGGCGACTTTGAGCCTTTCTCAACCTTTCTCTAATAAACTTCACCTTTTTAATAGCTTCAACCACAAAATCTGGGCCTATAAACGCCATTTCTCCCAACTCAAACCATCCAATCGGGGCCCTACGTCTTCTTCCATACAAAGCCTCACATGGTGTCATTCCGATAATAGCATGAAAACTATTGCTATAAGTAAACTAAATGAGCAGTAGATGATTATCCTAATTTCACATGAATTCCAACACACAAGCCCGCAACATGTCCCAATACCTCTTGGTGGATCCTAGTTGTATAGAATAATAAGAGTTGTAAGCCTCACTCATGATCACCTCTCAAAGCCCATCGACATCAGGAAAACACAACCGATCAAATACCAAAGCACACCATCTCCCACTTGGGAGAAAACTGTCACGACCCGAATAGGGGCCTAGATGTGACATGGCGAAAGAGGACCCGAAGACCCTCGATCAAGCCATCATAGC
>JBCEWC010015426.1:0-13738 GCA_038996855.1 Solanum aculeatissimum
CTAATATAATGCATATTCCACTACATAATGGTAAATGCACTACACAATTAAACATATATTTACATATTTATAATATATATATATATATATATAAATTTTAAATTTAGACACTTTTTAATATTAATTTTTTCATGTACGTTAATGACGATGAAAATAATTTTTAGTGATAGTAGTAAATTGTTGATGTTAGTATTTAGTAATGACGATAATGATAGTTATAATGGTAAACATAATTAATTTTATAGTGACTGATTTAACACTGACAATTAGTAATAATGATCAAATTGATTAGTGTTACAAGTTGATACTTGATCGTACCAATTAGTGAATGCGTGGTAATTGATGATATGCTTATAGTCGTAGTTGACGTATTAATGATGCTCATTGTGAAAATGAAGATAAATTGATTAGGGATCGATTGTTTTAATTGGGGATAACTTATTTCTATCTCGAGATAATTATTTCACTATGCACATGTCATAACTTATCGCATAAGATATTAATAGTTGGATAAATAGTTTCAGAATTATCAATATCTCCAATCAAATATTGAATAAAATAATCCTTCATTTTTTGAGTTGTCATATCTTATACTTCACGCCAATCGAACTCTTACTAACTACTTCAAAATACCCCGTATCAACTACTTTTTTTTTATAATACAATCTAATTTTTTTTTTACCTATAACAACAATAATTATATTTGTAATAGCATGCTTTTTGAAATTTAATCCTCTTTAACAATTTTTTATTTTTATAATTATAGTCCTAACAAATTTTAATATCAGATTAAAAATTTGATAAAATATTTCGATATTTCAACACATAATTTCCAATGAAGAAGTATCACTCATTTTATTTCAATTTATATGACATTTTTTTACTTTTTCAAAAGTCAAATATTTAAAGTTTAAATAGATATTTATTCGTGGAATCTTTAATTTTTTAAATGAAATTTTAATATATATAAACTATATAAAAAATAATAAAAGTTATAATAATTAATAAATTATAATTTTAAAAAGTTTACAATAAGAAATAAAAATTGAAAGTATCACATAAATTAAGAATTTATAAATGCTAAATATCATCATTTAAATAATCTGCTAACTATTCATCAATCACTACAGAACTACAATTTCCTTCCGTAGCAGATCAACCGTCGTGCTTTTCCGGTCCCGTCTGTTCGCCGGCGATCGGTGAGATTTAAACGATGCTGAATTTCTTAAAAGGCGTCGTTAGCGGATCTGGAACAGGCCTCAAAGATCTGCCATACAATATCGGCGAACCTTATTCATCTGCTTGGGGCTCTTGGGTTCATTATCGTGGCACCTCCAAGGTTCTCTTTGTTTTTTCTCTGTTTATACACTCAAACAAATATGATTTTGGCGTAGTTTTGATCTCTTTTATGCTCCGAGCTTAAATATTGCTAGTATTTCTATTTTTTTAATTTCCTACAATATATTGTGTACTTCATGTGCAGGGCATTTGACATGAATACAAATTGGAGCTGTTTTTGATTTTGTAGTTTTGATCTCTTTTATGCTCCCGGCTTAAAAACTGCTAGCATTTCTATTTTTTAAATTTCCTACGATATATTGTGTAGTTCATGTGTAGGGCGTTTGACATGAATACGAATTGGAGTTAATTTTGATTTTCTGGGAGTAATTTGAAGTAAAAAAGAGTGAAAACAACTTTTTGGTGTTTTTCAAATTCCAAGTTCAGGTCCAAGTTTAGAAGTTTCCTGGAATATCTTCTCAATAGTACCTTTCATCCTAATCTCATCTACTGAAAAAGGGAGCCCCTGATCACCCGAAGAGATTTTTAGGTAGAATTGGTATAATTATTACCGTGAGGATTGAGCTGCCAAAAGAGATTATCCTCCTTTGGGCTGGAAGATAAGATTTATGCCGTCCATAGAAAAAGAAACAGAGGAAAGTATTCTAAAGCCAAAAATGTGTGCTTATTGTTTTGGATTGGGAATTTAGCATAACAATTTTGGTAATTGTCTCAAATGTGCTTATTGTTGATAGTATCTTCAAATGTTAGATCGTGCGAGTCAAAGGGTGTGGCCTAGTGGTCAATGAAGTATATTGAGAACTGAGATTTGTGGTTCAAATCCTAGCAAAAACAACACAATAGGTGATCTATTTCCATTTGTCTTAGTCTTGGTGGACAAAATTAACAGATACCTATTGTTGGTCGGAATTGACATGTAATGGTATCCCGTAGAATTAGTCAAAGTGCACACAAGCTACTCAGACACCATAGTTATCAAAAAATTTAAAAATATTAGATTGTGTGACTCAAATGTTGTGATCTAGTGGTTAATAAAGTTGATTGATAACCATGAGGTCTCAGGTTCAAATCCCAATTCAAAGCAAAAGACAAAAACACTAGGTGATTTTTTCTATTCATCTTAGCCGTGATGTACATACTACATAGTTACCAGGTACCTATTGTTATGCTGATAGGAGGGGGCATGTAATAGTATCTCGTGGAACTAGTCGAGATGCGTGCAAGTTGTCCTGGATACCTCGTTTATCAAAAAAAATAAAATGTTAGATCGTGCGACGAGGACTTTTAAAGCCAGTGGGATTTACATTTCACATTGTAAACGGTCTTCTGGGTAGTACATGGAAGTTTACTTGTTCTATATTTTCTCAACAGTCACTTTGGCATGATAGTCCGTAGAAGTGATTCTATCGTTCCAGGGATGTAGAGAGTTTGAAAAGAGTGTCAATGTGTGCTTTATCGCAATCATTCCGAAGAAGGATAGAGTAGCAAATATCAATGGCTAAGACCCGTTACTTACAATCAAAAAGTGATTAGGACCCATTAGTCACATAAAATAGTGATCATTATTCCAGTGAAAGAATCACCATTATAATTGTTGAGGTGCTTTTATCATAGACAAAAGAAGGTACTAAATGTCTAAATGAGATTGTGTCAACCCCTCAGAATGCAACCGTGGAATAAAGACATATTTTGAGTTCGATGCTACAATTAACCACCCACCCACTCACAAAAAAGAAAAAAGAAGATGAATAATAGAAGGGAAACCAGGAGACTAAGCCGGACATTGAAAGAGCTTATGATATCATGTGAGCTGAGAAGGTTTACATTTTGTAATACTGAAGATAGGTGTTGGGGATTGGTGGATAGTGAGAGTCATTTTGGCTTCTTTGGTAATTACAAAGGACTGATGCAGGGTGACATGATTTCTCATATACTGTCTTGGTGATGGAAGTACTGTGCAGGATGATGGATAGAGTTGTAGCAGAACACTATTTGAAGGTTTTTACAACCGGTGATTGGCAGGATCGCAAAAAGTCTCTCACTTACTATTTGCAAATGACTTTTCAGTATTTTCTTTATGAAAATGAATCTCAGTTAACATACCTGAGAGAAACTATCCAGGTCAGAAAGATGCACAACTTCAAACACAACTGTAAAATTGCAGTAGGACACTTCCTAGACTTAGCTAGGCCCTGCTAGGTGTGTCATATAAAAGATGCACAGTTCATACTTAGATGAAGCACTTCTAAGTTCTAGGTACAAAAATTCACAATTCCTTGGTTTCCTTATGGCCCATTTCACTTTTCTGTGGAACTGGTAACATGTATATATATTAGATCTGCACCATAACAGTGCTGTCTACAATTACAAGAATCCAACCATGCTTAGGAGTTTGGACTACTGCTTCACAAGGAACCTAGCATATCAACTAGTGATTCAGTCTCCTCTACATATTTTTCTTTACACCAAAAATGAAACAAAAGAATACAATTCATCTTGACTTTCTGCAGAGAATTGCTTGTCTTCAAAAATTCTATAGTTCCTCTCCTTCCGTATTATCCACCATATACAAGCTGTGATTTATTTAAGTGAGTGATTTATGTAAGTGTCGGAACTATAATGATGGTCCAACACTTCTTTTGTCTCACTGCACCATTATCAAATAGCATCAATTTTCACTGGGCATTTGTTGTTGTAAAATCTAACAAAATATTTATATATTATTTATGAATAATGTCTTAATAATTATAAAATTTATATATATAATTTTTCGATTTGATTTGGTTATTTTTGCGATTTTTTTAGTAAAACCAAAACCAAAACCAAATCAAATAGCATCGATTTTCAAAATTTAAAAACCAAACCTAATCAAACCAAATATCGAATTTTTTAATCGGTTTGGTTTGGATTGCGGTTCAATTTGTTTTTTAAACCATAGCCATGAACAACCCTAGTTGTATGCAGATTTGACTGTGTAGACTCCGTCACTTCCAGGATTCCAGCACAAGGTATCCTCAGATTATTTGGCCCATTTCATGCTTTTCATAAACATCCTATCATAAAAAACATGGATGATCTTGTTCTATTTTCTCAATATTCTTAAGTAAGTTGTTAAGTGTATGTTTCTCTGGAAGAAATAGAGCAATATCTGCCATAGATCCACGCAGAAGCGATATTAAGAACAAGAAAAAGAACAAAAAGAGAATAAAATATAATGAGAGATGTGTAGGAAGGAAAGATAGATGTGGTTTATGCAAACAGTAGAATCCTTGCCACTGAACCACAAACCAATATCCTTTCATGTATGGGGTTGTGTCTGTAACTCGCAAGATTCCATGTGCTTAAACATTATAAATCAATAAACTGTAAGGTGTTTTATACAATTATTTAATGTAGACATCTTAGCACTAGTGTTATCAAAAGCGAAAAACTCAAAATAGCTCTAAGGTCTATTGGGGCTTTAAGCGTAAATAAAGTGTGGGCTTTAATAAAAAAAGGCGCATATGGAGAAAAATGAAAATAAATATGCTCAGTCCAAGACTAACAATTATAAAACATGAATGACAAATATATGGACAAAGAATTTGTTTTTTTTTTTAATGATAAATTGAAATATCAATTGTTTAGGAAGGAAACATATGTCTTGGAGCCTTGATGACGATACCGAAGCACACGTTAAGTGAGGCAAAACGCTCAACACGTTTTGAGCTCGCTTCAGAGCTGAAGCGTTCCTTTGATAACAATGCTTAGCACCATTTCATCCTTTTCTTTCTTCTCTTCTCTTTTTGTTTGTTCTTCTCTAGACGCTAAAATCTTGAATTCTCCTTCTTTACCTGTCCAATTTCGAAAAGTTGGTTTAATCAGTTCAGAGATATCAAAAGAAAAAAGATGGAGGGGGTTATTCTGTCGAGAAAAAGGGGGGAATATATAGTTGTTTGAAATAGTTTCGAAATAAATGTTTTGCTCCTTTGAGCATGCATAGAGCCTTTAATTATACCGCGCCGAAAATCTGATTGTTGCAAATAGCTTATAAAAACCTGTTCCTCCTCAGGATCGGTAGTCACGTTGTTGTTGTTGTTCTTGTCAGTAAAAATAACTACACGTTTGGATTTTCTTAAACGAACCTATATGCTATTTTGGCATAATTTTTAGTTTTCCAGTATGCAAATTAGTTGCTTCACGTTAAGCAATTCATTTTTGGTTCTCTCTTTAAACAGGATGATGGGACTCCTGTGTCAGTGTTTGCTCTCTCAGGAAGTAACTCAAATGATGGACATCTAGCTGCTGGCCGGAATGGAGTCAAGAGACTTCGTACAGTAAGCTAACTATTGTTTATAAATTACGAACTCATTGGAACTTCTCCTTACCTCACAATCGGAGTAGCACTTCTCATTTTTTAGCTTATGGACATGGTTCATTTCTAATTGTTGGACTCCTTGATGCTAATTTCTTCTCCTTTTATTTTCAGGTTAGGCATCCAAATATTTTGTCATTTCTTCACAGCACTGAAACTGAAAATTTTGATGGTTCTACTGCCAAAGTTACCATCTATATTGTTACTGAACCTGTCATGCCACTCTCGGAGAAGCTTAAGGAATTAGGATTAAAAGGTACCCAGAGGTACGAATTTACCGTCGTTCATTAACTTCTTACCATTCTATGCCTAAGACTGATTACATAACTACCTGAATTATCATAATTGTAGCATGAGTTGATTTTTGAGCACTTGGTTGTATCAAAATGCATAATCTTCAACTTTTATTGCCAATAGTATCTCAATAAGCTTCAAGAGTTTCGATCTGGAACTAATGTGCTTTCATATTCGTTTTCCTGAATTTGATATTTTTAGTTCATTATAAGGCATCAATTTCATTTCCTGATACGCCCCTAGGGCTTCGGTCTAGGGGTAAGAGTGTAGCACATGATGCGTGGGTTAAACACATGTCACGGGCTCAAACTCTGCTGGAGAGAAAAGCTTGGTATTTAGGTGGAGAAAAGTGGGGGCAGGTTATTATCCACCAAGTTTAGAACCATCAGTCAGCTGGCTACTGGGGAGTTCTTGGTTATAAAAAAGGTATGAACATTTTAGGCTTAAAATGGGTAATGTGAAGAACCACAAATCAGCTGCTTCAGCGTTGGAATAGAAATAGAAAGAGGAGAAGAAGACTTTATGTTGGAACACAATGCCTGCTTGCATCTGGCGGATCATAGGGAATGAGAGGAATGCTAGATTTTATGAAGACAAAGCAAACTCCATACAACAGTTCAAGTCTAATTGTAAACTTTTGTTTTATTTTTGGTGCCAGGAAGTATTTTGTAAATGAAGCTGAATCAATACTCTGCCTCTTAAAATCCTTACAAGATTAGAAAAGTATTCTTCTTTAAGTTTATGCACTCATGTACATATATCAGCACTTAGTGCTATTGTTATAATACAATTACCTTCTCTAATAAATAAAAAAGAAATTCTGAAGAACGAAGTGTTTTCGGGACTTGACACTGGTGTCTAATGATGTTTGGCTGAATGGAAGTTGTTGGTTCTCCTCTTGGACTAGGATTACATTTCTTGCAGCAAAAGAATGGTTCATGTTCCAACTTCATGTAGTAAGATTTAATACTAAAATATTTTACTCCCACCCCCATCTATATCATCTTACCTCTCTCTCCCCACTTGCCCACGCCTGCTCTCCATCATGCATTTTCTGAAAGAAATAGTCAACCTCATCTATTCCTAATCTTTGATATCCTTCTTAAGGCTTATATCCTACATAACCCTTTGGTTGTCTCTTCTCAAATAATCAACTACCCTCCGGAATCTCATCCTCATGCCATATTTTACCCTGCAAGCAATACATCTAGAGAATCTCTCTCTATCCATCATAATGTATTTTTACAAAAAAAACCTTCACAATTCCCTTCCATCAACTTACACCATAAGAACTAGCCCCTTCCCCGAAAAACAACCGGTTATTTACTATTCCTATTTGAGAATTATGTAGCATGGGTAGGGGAGGTAATTGGTCCGGGGCCATGGCAAAGTAGTCTAATGCATGGAGATACAAGATACTGTGAGGCATGACTAATAAAATATAAAACTTCCAAAAAATGTCATTCTGTCTATCTCAGATTAATTTATTGGGCATGCCTTCTCAATCTTGGCAATTCCTTGGTGTATCTAGATATTACTCAAGTGTCCTCACTCTGAAGCCATGCTGTATAGTTTTGAGAACTATAGTTTATTTTACACCTCATTTGATGGTGGCAGGGACGAGTATTATGCCTGGGGGTTGCATCGAATAGCCAAAGCTGTGAGCTTCTTAAATAACGACTGCAAACTTGTAAGTATGCTTTTGATTAAATTTCATTTGTTCCCCATTTTGACCGAGTCATCTATTAAAGCTACTTTCATATAAGGGTAAAAATAAAATGTCTTGTTGTAGATTTGCTTATTGATGCTTCTAATGAATATCTAAATGGCTGAGCCATATGGATTTTTGGTGTTTGCACATAGAGGTTGTGACACGTAAGTTGGATGCTTAAGCTTCATTATACATTCCTTGATGAATCTAAATGCTGAGCTGGGCCAAGCATATCACGAAGCGCATACCTTTAAAGCCTGAAACATTTTTCTTTCATCTGTGGTGAAAGCTTCCATCTACTAGCTATTAAACTAGGGTTGACCTGGATCTGATCATTTTGCCATTTAGGAGAAACTATAGTGTATCTTGGATGTATCTATTACTTCTTTTGTACTGGTATGTTTGAGGTCATTCAATCTTCTGCTTGCAAACTTTACTGTATCACTGGAATATTTGATGGATTATTTTGTGTTGCATTTTTACTACTGCAGGTTCATGGAAATGTTTGTCTGGCTAGTGTTGTTGTCACGCAAACTCTGGACTGGAAATTGCACGCCTTTGATGTTCTTTCTGAGTTTGACGGACACAATGAATCTGCTGTTGGACCAATGCTGGTAAACTATGATTCAAAGTTAACTCACTGGCATCTTTTCTTTTCACTTTTATACCATACCAAACCTCATCTTTAACCGTGAACAACAGGATGGACAACTACAGATTTTTCAATGGATCACTATAGATGGCACTTAAAGAAAAGATAGGAAAAATGAAAACCTACTTTCTGTGTTTTAAGGCACACCGCATGACAAACTATTTATCCTTGAAACTATTTTTTATATCCTTTTTAGCTGAAGATCTCTATTTTTCTTTAGAGGATTCAAATAGTCTTAGCCCAACTGATTTGGTATTGAGGTGCAGTTGATTGATTGTTGATGCCATTCTCCAGTATCTCATGCTTTACTGTTATTTTTCATTTTTCCTTTATCACACAACTGTACAGGTTAATGGTTTGTCTTTATTTGTGTGTAGCAATATGATTGGCTTATTGGTGCACAATACAAATCAAAGGAATTGGCGAAGTCCGACTGGACCACTATCAGAAAGTCTCCACCTTGGGCTATAGATTCTTGGGGTTTGGGTAGGTCTTTCCTGTGTAACTGTTTTAAAAAAAAATTGGTTTAGTTGTAGTCATTATTCGATGGTAATATAATGATAAGACTAAGAAGTTTGGTTCTCTCTTTTCTGAGGTTTCACTATAATGATAGTGGAATCTTACCATGTCACTAAGAGCATTAAAGAAAAAATCAAAATGCTTTAACGTTCAACATTTCCCCTGCTAATGAAAAGATTGCTTTTCTGCACCTTTCTCTTGGATATTATCATTGTTATAATGCTTGAGTATTTATTATGGAATCACCATTTTCTGGATGCAAAATGGCTGGAGAGCTTTTTTCTAATCTATCAAACACTCCAGAGTTCTTAAATGTTCTTTTTCACTGCAAATTAATCTTTTGATGCTGGGAATTACTAGGCTGTCTTATCTATGAACTGTTCTCTGGCACGAAGTTGAGCAAAACAGAGGACCTGTGCAATACTGCTTCTATTCCAAAGGTATGCTGCAACATTCACCGATTTATTTGCTTCTCTGAATAATCTGTCTATTATACTCTTCTTTATGTTCTGGTGGATTTGAAAAATTCATTTCATTTGCAACTGGCTTATTTTCCTGTCTCACAGTCTCTACTTCCAGATTATCAGCGTCTCTTGAGCTCTATGCCCCCTCGCAGGTTGAATTCATCAAAGCTTCTTGAAAATAGTGGTAATGTTTTTTGTTCAATTTTATCATTGTCCATTAATTAAGTTCTTCTCAAGCTGTCCAAGCAACTTATGTCATATGGCTAATACCTTTCTCCTGTTCTATTGTGTTACTGCTGTTTTCTCATTGAATTTAGTGATTTGCGGTAATTTTCTCAATAAGTTCTAGTTTTCTAGTCGCAGATGTGAGCTAAATATATGTTTGAAATGTGTTATGTCACCATCTGCCTGTAGTCAACGTTTCGAATCCAAGGCTCAATGCTGAAGTGGGTTTTATTCTCCACAAATAGCTAATCATTAGACATCATGGATGATTCAGATAAAGCTTTTCAAAGCTGATCTATTTCGCGATTTTCTTCTTCCTCCTTAGTTATAACCCATGAACAAGAGGTCGTTGTTGCTTCTTTTGCACCAGTTTTATGTGTTGTGATATATTCATACCAAATAATGATTGTGAAATTCTATTACACATCAATTATGATAGTCTTAACTCCAATTGGTATCTACTTCACTGAAGATAATCAAGTCGATTTTCTGTATTTTTTTTGTCATCTTTTGTAGTCTAATTTAGTATCCTTATCCCCTCACAAAGGCAAAGGCTTTGCCTTCTATAACTATATCTTATATCTGGCTGCATGCTAGTTTATCAATTTTGTATTGATGCACCTTTTGGTTGGTCAATCAGGATAAATCTAATGGTAGAATTTTGGTATAACTAAATGAAAGTAGAATTGTAACATTGACATTCCTGTAATACATATAGATAGATGTTTATATCATACATTTCCAAGTTCCCTGAACCTTCTTTTGGTTTTTTTCAAAGATAATGGATTTCATAGAAGGCATCAAGAAGATGCAAAATTTACAAAGCATAGAAAAGTAAAAGTCATTGTTAGCTCTATCAACAAAAGGCTAATCTAATGTTAAGGAGCTCACAAATTCTAAAAAAGCTTCAGGGGAGTCGACAGAGGAAAAATTGCCCCAGCTACCGAGAGTTGTCAAATTGCTAGCCTTAAGAATATAGTTTGGGGAAGAGGTAACTTCAAAGCATCTATTGTTTCTCCTGTCCAGATACCAAAAATGCGAACTGCGATCATCTTCCATACTTTCCTGATTGATTTTCCGACCTTCCATGAGCTCCAACTAACCAGTGCATCTTTAATTCTCCCTGCTATCTGGCATAACTCACTTTAGCCCAAAAAATAAGATGAACATGTTTCATATGCCTGTGACTGTTGTTCAATGAAGAAGGAGATCTGTTGGTCTCTAGGACACATGAGCCATCTGTTGACAATGTGATTTTTTCAATTGATGAGGTTGTCTTGGTTGAGAGAGGCTTCATGAAGGGTTAGCCAGCTAAAACAAATGACTTTGGGGGGGGGGGGAGGAGAGGGTAACTTGGTTTTCCAGATTAACTTCCATGCCCAATTAACTAGTGTTTCATTTTGAGCACATAATGAATAGTATGCTCTGAACCTTCTTATGGTTTTATGTCCTCTATGAACCTTAATCTATCTTAACCATATCAAGCCATTTTGACTCATCCTAGTAGAATTCTTTATGTGGAGCTAATGCTTGAGTCTCTCTTACTAATTTGATGCTGCTTCCATCGCTCATTTTTACACGTGCACGTTTATTGCTTTTACTCTTCTAGGATTTTGTAATTATCACTTTACCCTGAATTTATCTTAGTCTTGTTATTCTCTTTTTAACTAACTTGAAATGATAATGTTAATACTCTGTCCATCTTCACTAAAGATGCTAATCATGCATTGGCAGAATATTTCCAAAATAAGTTGGTGGAGACCATTCAATTCATGGAAATACTTAATCTTAAGGATAGTGTAGAAAAAGACACTTTCTTCCGTAAGCTTCCAAATCTAGCAGAGCAACTTCCTCGTGAAATAGTGCTGAAGAAGGTAATCCTTTTTTCTTCCATTACAAGTTCTAGCGATTTAAATAAAGCAAATAAAAATATTTACTCAAAATAATTAAATTAATTACAGGAGCAAATTTAATATTTTCTCTTTGCAGTTGCTTCCTTTGCTAGTTTCTGCATTAGAATTTGGCTCAGCTGCTGCTCCTGCTTTAACGGCTTTGTTGAAAATGGGTTCTTGGCTTTCGACAGATGAGTTTAGTGTCAAGGTTGAACTCTTTTCTTGCTCTTCCCTTTTGCTTTTTCCCGAGATCAAGTATGTTATTCGTCCAGCACAGCGATCGTGCTTCTATTTGGTGTTTAGTTTCTGTTTTAACTTGTATTTTGAACTGTGGGCATCTATAATAGGTACTACCTACCATCATAAAACTTTTTGCCTCCAATGATCGGTCCATTCGAGTGGGTCTTCTGCAGCATATTGATCAATACGGGGAGTCATTATCTGCAAAAATTGTTGATGAGCAGGTGTAAAAATAGTAGATGAATTACAGCTATAATTTTTCAAGCATACAGTTATACTTACTTGATGGGATACCCTTAATGATTCAGAATTTTGTAACACTGGGATGGTATAATTGCCTGATAAAGCTTTTGATCAGGTTTATGCTCATGTGGCTACTGGGTTCTCTGACACATCTGCTTTTCTCCGGGAGTTGACACTTAAATCTATGCTTGTATTGGCTCCTAAGGTGTGTATATCTTTCATATTGGTTGTGCACTTCTATTCTAACATTTGAGAACAAATACCGGTTAACCGACCTTGTTTTGTGGCACTTTACTATATACCTGAACTAGGACTTGCCATTGTATTTGATGTTTTGACTTTTCTTCTGGAAGTCTGGTTGCTGATGTTCATGCATTGTATTGATTCTTAGCATTTACATGTGATGCTATAGTGCATATTGTTTCTTTGGTTATCGTAAGTGTATCATGTTTCGGAGTGATTGAGTATGTAGAGGTGCATAACCATTTCATTTAAAAGCTTAAGTTATTATAGAGAGTATACTTTTATTTACTTAATTATGTCTTCAACATGTCTCTTCATGTGCGAGCCTAATTCATTTTCATGGGCTAAGCCGTGGAAATTCTTTTTTGATAATGAGTGGCGGTGAGACTCGAACTCTAGACCTCAGCCTGTTGGGATGCCATGTTGGTGTGTGTACCATTTCATCTAAAATCTTATGCTCCTAGAGAGAGTACACATCTATTTACTTAATTCTGTCTTCAAAAAAGTAGTTCCATGTATTGTGAATTCCTAGAAACACACTAACTAATGCATTTCCAAAATTTTATTGCAGCTCTCACATCGCACAATATCTGGATCTTTGTTGAAATATCTCTCCAAGCTACAGGTGTGAATCATACATGCCAAACTTGTAGTCTTCTTGTCTATGATTATTTCTTTGCTTCATAGTGTTCGATTTATCTGTTCAAGCGACAGGTATTTGTCATTCTGCAGAATCCATTCCTCGTTATCTAGGCTTATTTGTTTACTCCTTAGTTTTTGCTTTTCTATTTGTGGTGTATGTAGGTTGATGAAGAACCGGCAATTAGAACAAACACTACTATATTGCTTGGAAATATTGCCGGTTACCTCAATGAGGGAGTAAGAAACTGTCTTGGTTATCATACCACTCCAGAATTTAATTAAGTGATAATGTTTAAATGTCTAATGGCTCTTTACTAATAAAAGAGTTTAAGATAAACCCTATCCTTCTCGAGATTTGTTCTACTTCTGACATGACAATGGAAATTTTCTGCCTGTAGACAAGGAAAAGGGTGCTAATAAATGCACTCACTGTTCGTGCCTTGCGTGATACATTTGCTCCTGCCCGAGCAGCAGGTAGCACCATATATGCTTTGTATCCAACCTTTTTTCCTTATCAGCTAATCATAATTTCTTATTCGGGACTGAGATGTAGTTATTGTTGTTGTAATGATAATTTTCTTGATTCAATCTTTTCCTAAGATTTTTTATTGGTCTTCTTCAAATTCCTGAGTCAGTCTCTGCTTCCTCTTCCCTTTTTTCTCCTTGTTCAGTAATAATGGATGTTAAATTTTATTTTGGCAGGTATCATGGCTTTGTCTGCTACCAGTTCTTATTATGACGTGACTGAGATTGCCACCCGCATTTTGCCTAATATTGTTGTATTTACCATTGATCCAGACAGGTATTCTTCTCTTAAGTACTTGCACTTACTGTTCTTTGAAAACTTGTTCTTGTTAGGACGTAGGATATGTGATATCACATGTGTGAGAAATATAGGAGAAAATATTATTGAATTGTGTCTACATTATTACATTGAGACCCTATTTATAGATACCATAT
>JBCEWC010015427.1:0-13737 GCA_038996855.1 Solanum aculeatissimum
AAAACCTTTTTGCTCATTTGAAGAACTCAATGGTTACATGTATTGTATAGGTATTCAATATCTTTTTTGGCATATGTCCTATTTAAGATATGTTTTGTGTTGCTCTTTTTACATTAATTTATTTCTCTTTTTACACATGTACAAAGCGCAAAAAAAGATATGCGATAGATAGATGATAATATTTTTAAAAAATAAGAGATTGTACCACAATAACGAAAAAATTAAAAAGTATCTCAATCATACATAAGCAAAAACTAAGATAGATGATAAATTATTTAAAAAATAAGAGATTGTACCACAATAACGAAAAAAATAAAAAGTGTCTCAATCATACATAAGCAAAAACTAAGTTGTAAGTAATTTTGGAGAGATCAAGCTCTCCGTGAAAGTGAATCCGTTCTGAAAGATACCTCGAGGTAATAATGTAAAAGGTCCTCTTTGTGTCCTATATGAATTCTCGTGTTCTTCGAAATGTTCACACCTGATTAACACTTCACCATTTGAAAATCTATATTTTGGGGAGGCTATAATAATGTCAGGATCTACTATAGATAATACTTCATTCCAAGATTCCTTGAGACCGTAATCTTTCATTACCCATAACTTAAAGGTGCGCTTTCGTTGATAATATCCATTCGAATAAGCACAAACCATTCCTCCCAAATCCAAAATGCCAACATTCATGTTATTAAACCATATTTTCTCTGGAAATGGTATGATATCTCCATATACTTCATTCGAAATATTAAAGGAAACCATAAAACAACTATTCATTGACATACCAACCCAGTGAAATGCCCCATGTATAATTTCCAAAGAATGGATACCATAAACAAAACTGTGAATGTAATGAGGATGTGAATCTATTTTTCTCCAAGAACCACTTTTCAGTGTGAGAATTTCCCCAGGTACTTTGCTATATTCATTCCAATCCATGGGAATCCTAAGTATCTTATATTCTCCCTTAGTTGAGTCAAAACTCATTCCATAACAAAAAATCCCTTCACTAAAAATTTTGAAGTGGGAAGCTCAATTGATTCTCCCGTGAAGGGATTCCATAGCAAAAGAAAGCGAGGACTGGAAATATCATAAGCCCCGATAAGAGCCAACCCATCACGACAACAATAGATATGGAAAAATTTTTGTTTAAGATTTAAAGGCAAATCCAATTCCCGTACATCCCCAACCTGTTGATCAAACGATAAAGGATAACAATATATGGAATATGTATCTTCCAGGGAGGGCCGTTTGTAAAAGAGAAACTTTTGGGAATTTGGATCAGTCTTGGCACGATTGAGGTGTTGCTTCCTAAATAACGGTTCATCAATCAATGTTTTCAAATATTTTGAAACACATCTGAATCGAAGAAATGGCCGCACAGGTAACCTACTTAAAATATCCATAAGTGTTTCTTCTTGGAAATGAACCTGCATGTCCTAGATAGGACAAGAATATGCTATCAAAAACTGGATATACTAGATAAGACAAGAATATGCTATCAAAAACTGATTTTTCAAGAACTCAAATGTTATTTCATCAAGCAAGTGTTTTGAAAACAGAAACATGCAATGTTTTTAAAAATTATTTCTTCTATATATCTACTGATAGCAAACATATGGAGTAATAAAATTTAGAAATTTCAAGTGCAGAAAAATTTCTAGGCCCTTGGATATGCAAAAAGAGAGAGAGCAACAGGTGATCCAAGTACTTTAAAAGCATTTCCAACATGTTTGGGGAAAACCATAAATTTGGATTTACTTATTTTGGAAAAGATATAAATATGATTTTATTTATTTTGGGAAAAACATAAATTGCATTTTATATATTTTTTTTATAAAAACATAAGTATAATTTTATTTATTTTGGATAAACTTAAATAAAAATATTTATTTAATCATCCAATTTATATCCAATGAAAATATCATTAGGTCAGACTCTTAATAGGACAAGATTTCTCTTATCCTAAGATTTAAAAGGAGTCCAAGTTCAATGTCCTTTTCCATTTGATTGTTTATAAGATGATTTTATTTATTTTTGGAAAAAACATTAATATGATTTTATTTTATTTTCTTAAAATTCATCATTGATATTTAAAATTACAATCGTCAAGTTTATTTATTTTTGTAAAAAATATTAATATGGTTTTATTTGTTGTCCTTAAAATTCATCTAAAAAATTTAAAATTGTAGTTATCAATTTAAGAATAGGTTATACAAACCGAACAATAATAGATATCTATACTATATTAAAAACGTGAAGACCCTTACAAATATTATTTGAACTTTTTGCTCTTCACTAAAAGACTCCTCTTTAAACAAAATCATTTTTTCACCATTTTTCTTTAAATTCTTATTTAATTATATTTATAATATTGACTTTTAAAATATATTGAAATGAATGATAAAATAAGGACTTGGAAATACTCCTAAATCTTCTTTATTTAATAGAGTTTTACTTATTCTTTACTTGAATCGAGAAAATATTCTACAGCCGCTAAAGAAAATTTTAATTTACCATGATTTATAGGATCTTTATAAGTAAATAATTCATCAAAAATTTTTTGTAGTGAATTATTTATCTTTTCATAAGTTCATAATTAAATTAAATTATTTTGTGTAATGTTTGTTGCTGGATGAGATACACGCTTTGATCATATGCAAAGCGCGTACTACAATACTAGGTTTTTAAAAATAAAAATAAAGAATATCCAATTAAGAAGAGTATTTAATGTAAAATTGTCTAATATAAATGCAATCTTCCTTGAATATTCTTTCGTAGTTTAAATGCATTAGTATGATTTTTTTTTTTGAAAAGATCATTGGATAAAATATAACCGTTTTTTTTAGTGACTCAAGAGTCTCTTTTAATTTATAATGTCTTTAATCGTAGTCGTAATCTTCAACTCTTTCTGTCCATATATTTTTACGTTTCTAAGCCACTTTTTCATCTTTTTTACCATAATCGTCTAATTAATTTAAGTTGATAGATTCAAATTTAAAAGAAAATTGATGTCTTCTTTTATCAAGATCTAATTAAAAAAAAATCAAATCAAAATACTTTTTCATTAAAAAAAAAAGAAATGAATCTTGTTCTTTTTCACGAGTTTGATGATGATAATTTGATAATGATTGGGGGCAAAGTGTCAAAGGGTGAACCCAAGTCAACTTCTCCTAATCTAAAGGGATTTTTAAGGATTAATGATCATATTTGTGTGCCTAAAATAGGTGATTGAGTGCATACGATCTTGGACGAGGTTCATCATGAAAAATATTCTATTCATCTAGGAGAGACAAAGACGTTTCATATCTAAAAACAAAACTATTTGTGGTGTGAAATGAAGAGAGATATCATAGAATTTGTGTCCAATTGCAAGCAAAGTGAAGTATGAGCATTAGAGAGAGTGGACTCGATGTAGAGGATGCCTATTCTCAAGTGAAAGTGGGAGTGCATTACCATGAACTTTGTGACTATATTACCAATTACATTTTAGTGATAGTGGATCAGTTGACCAAATCATCTCATTTTCATCTGATGAAGACTAGCTACAATGTGAAGCAGTTGGCTAGGATCTAAATCTATGAGATTATTCGGTTGCACGGAGTGCCTATTTACATTGTCTCTAATCGTGTTTAATTATTTTTTGAAGGTATTGCAACATGGGTTAGGTACTTGATTTGATTTGAGTTAAGCATTTTACCTCAGACTGATGACTAGTTTGAACAGACTATTTAGGTGCTAGAGGACATGAAGACTATAAATGCAGTCTTCCTTGAATATTCTTTTGTAGTTTAAATGCATTAGTATGTTTTTTTAAAACATCATTGGATAAAAATTATACGGTAATTTTGAGTGACTTAAGAGTCTTTTTTATTTATAATATTTTTATTCATAGTCGTAAAAATCAACTTTTTCTTTTCATATATCTTTACATTTCTATAATAAGCCATTTTTTGACATCTTTTTCTTCCACCATCGTCTAACTAATTTTAAATTGATAAATTTCAATTTAAAAGAAAATTGATATGTCTTCTTTTATGAAGATCTAATTAAAGAAAATTCAAATCCAAATACTTTATTATTAAAAAAATGGCTCATGCTCTTTTTCACCATTTTGGTGATGATAATTTAAGGATGATTCGGGATAAAAAGTCAAAGGGTGAACAAAGTCAACTTCTCCTAATTCCAAGGGATCTTTAAGGATTAATGGTCATATTTGTGTGCCTAGAATAGGTGATTGGGGGCATAAGATCTTGTAGGAGATTTATTATGTAAAGTATTCTATTTATCCGGGAGTGACAAAGATGTTTCATATTCTGAACAACACTATTGGTAGTGTGATATGAAGAGGAATATCATGGAATTTGTGGCCAATTTCAAGAAAAGTGAAGTATGAACATCAGAGAGAGTGGGTTCGATGTAGATGATGCCTATTCTCGAATGAAAGTGGGAGTGCATTACCATGAACTTTTTGACTAGATTACCAAAGGCATTGGGTTATTTATGACCCAATTTGAGTGATGGTGGATTAGTTGACCAAGTCGGCTAATTTTCTTTTGAGGAAGACTAGTTACAATGTGTAGCAGTTGACTCAGATCTAAATCTATGAGAATGTTCGGTTACATGGAGTTCCTATTTCCATTATCTCAAATTGAGTTTAATTGTTCACCTCTAAATTTTTGGAAATTATTACTGCATGGCTTGGGTATTTGATTTGATTTGAGTTAAGCATATAACCCTCAAACTGATGGCTAGTTTGAGCAGACTATTCAGCCGCTAGTGGATATGCTTCCAGCTTGTGTGATTACATTTAGTGCTTGATGGGATTTAACCTTTAGTGGAGTTTGCCTACAACAACAATTATTATTTCAGCATTCACATGTATAGTCGTAGATGCCAATCACTCATTAGTTGGTTTTGCTTAATTGCAATAGAATCTATGAATATTAGTTTTCTTTCCAATTTTATGAAGTGGGTATTAGATTCAGAGTTATTTATTCATAGCCTAAGTCATCAGAAGAGTTATACTTATGGGTGGGTTTGGCATTTCTAGTTCATTGAGGGTGATCTCATTTAGCTGAAGATATCAACCATGACTAGTGCGATGAGGTTTGAGATGAAAGGCAAGCTTAGCCTGTGGATTATGCTATCACAATTCAAGCCTAGGGCCTAGATATGACATGGAGAATGGGAAACCCAAACCCCAAACAAGCCTCATAGCATACATTAAACACATCATCAATAAATAACTCAATTTAAGTGAAAACTAAGGGATTGGAACTAAGGGACAATAAACATAAACTTAAGGGATAAAATGAAATCCATACTTGCATAATCAACATCCAACAATACCTCTAAATACAAATAAGGAAAGAGGCTTAGACATGTCCCAAGTTCACCTCAGATCATATGTAAAGTGAAGTAAATGTGTCATATTCATAAACAACAAGTTAGATTAAAAGGCTAATTGTCCTCGAAATAATAGGAATCACCAACAACGTAAAATCTTTATTTTGATAGTCAATCATAGGCATGAGGAGGAGGATGATTATAGGGCCCAACATAGTGACATCATGTAGACAAAATATGCTTTAGTATAATGGAATGTACTAAGTATGTGGGATGTAATGCAACAAGGAAATCATACATCATAAATAACAAGGTGCATAAACATAATTAAGAAAGTAAGCCCAATATGTAATGGATGCTCAATGCCTTACTAAAACATGCTTGAAAGAGACATAAACTTTATAACATAGCATACACATATCTTTGAGGGAGAAGATCTTAACCGACACTAAGACCATGCGAGCTACTACATGGAATCCTAATGTTGCGACCATATTGGAGAAGGAGTAGTTACTTGCCAAGGTAGACTATACCCCACTTTGTGGGTGTCATGAACTTGGAGCATTATGTGAATACACTAGCTAATACATAATCCTACAGTGGCACGTAGTTATGAAACGTAATGTTTTATATAAAGACCCATGGGGACAGTCTCTCACATTAAATCCTAATGGATGCTAAGTTTAGTCCCATAGAATATATGAACATAAGCATAATAATACATGTATAAGTTTGGAAAACATAACATCCTGATAAAAATAGCTCATTAAATTTATAACCTTTTCAAGTGAGAATTTGTAATGACCCTCTAGGTCATTTTTGTATTTCTATGACTACTTTATTGATTTGGGCTTCTGCATGGTAACCTCAGACCTTTTATGATTTATTGGGTTTGTTGGAATAGTTATGTGTTATTTTGGTTGAAAATTATGGTAGTTTGTGAGTTAACGAGAAGTTATAACTATAAAAATTAGATTTCTGATAAAGCCCTTGAAATGACCACTGAATGGGATTCTGATGGTTCCATCAGTTTTGGAACAAACAATTTAGACTAGGAGGGTGGTTGGTCCGGGGATGGATGGTCCCGATATGATTTTGAGTCAAACGTTACAAAACCAGTTCAACTGGAGGCTAAAATGTGTGTTCCTATGAAAACCTAACTAGTCACGCTTCAAAAGGACATCTAGAGGCGTGATCAGCTCCGGAACGTCAAAAATATTCTTAAATGACCTTTTGTTGGAAGGAAGGGGCTTATAGTAACGTTTTGACCCCCTCAGTTCTTTTAGCTAAAATTAGCTAGAAAGAAGTGGAATCCTCATTTTTCCGTAGGATGCTCCGTTGAGAATTTTGACCTTACCAATGGATCTAGAACATCAAAATCCATCTATTTACACTATTTATTTTGCATAAAATGGACATCAAATGGACCAGGAATGCCCCAAGGAAGTTTTTGTTGGTGCAAATGCAGCAAATTAACCCTTCGCGTTCGTTAAGGGATATCCGCGTTCGCAAAATGCAAACGAGGAAGACCTCTACATTTGCGGGGTCATATCCAAATTCGTGGAGAAGGAAAGCCTTATGCTTTGTGTCTATGGAGCATTGTTCACGGAATTCGATATGGTGGTTTCCCTACATAAAGAGCCCTTAAAGATGAACCATGGAGAAAAACTTCAAACTGTAGTAAAAATAAATCGACAACTCTGATTTTGATGAAAGGCTACATGACTTAAATATTTGCAAGAAATATTATGGAGGTGTCAGATTCAGATTTTAGCGTTTATTTTGAGGTAAACCCACTATTTCAGCTGGTTACTTTTTTGAAAATTTGTGAAAATTATACATCTCAATATCTCAGCCAATTCTTGACGAAATTAAGTAAACTTTGAGTCTAAGTTGTTCAACATTTTGAGAGGAACGCTGTGGTATTCTTGGATTTTCATTAAACTTAGTTGGTTTCAGTAAAATCTGACCAAGAAAGTTTTGTAAGAAATATTTTCTAGTAAAGAATTTAACTCATTTTAAGCCGTTTCTCAGGATTCTTGGGTCCGTTTAGGGATAAAATTCTTTCTATAAACTCGGGGTGATGTGGGGAGATTTTTATGAGAATTTGTTTGAGATTTTGGATATAGGCCCTATTTTACTAGTTCTACACCCAATTGTTATCATTTCACTCATTTTACAAGATACTACAACCAATGTGACCATGTTTACCTTGTGAATAATATTTTTGATAGTTGAGTAGTATTGAGAAGAAATTCCAAGGGGAAAAGCTAAGGAGGATTGACTTAGGATGCGAAGAATCATTCGCCAGGTAGGCTAGATATTTTTACACCTTAGATTGAGTTGAAATGCATGCATATATGACCTAGAATGTGAAGAAATGTGTTGTTTATGAGTTGAGTTGTGTAATATGTGTTGTATATAGCGGGTTGTGATCTATATGTGATATATATGATGTTATAAGATGTCAGTTATTGTATCGAGGGTTGTGTTAGTTGTAGCTCCTATATTAAAGGGGTTCTAATGCTACTAGACTACGAGAGGGCCTGAATGGAGTGGTTAGGCTAAGAACATATGATAGGTACGCACACTGAGATTGACTGTTGCTTGTATATGTGTCTGGCCTAGGCTACTGAAATATAATAGCTTATGAGGAAGACAAGTGATTACATGCTACATTGTGCACTAGTTCTAATATCTATACATGATTCTATGGGCTCTAGTTGGTTAGGATATATATATATATTGCAACTATGGTTGTCTATATCTATTTTGAGTAATTGTGACTGCCTAGATTATGGTAGATATCCTAATTAAACACGATTCTATGTTTCCCTATGACTAATATGATCCTGTATACTGTTGTTATCCATTATGTACTTATGTTATTGGCTAATGACTAGAGAAACACACCATATTCTGGAAAAGTTTATAGATGTACTCCTAGAGGAGCCTTATGGCTTGTAATAAAAGATGTGTTTCTACTGAGTCACTGGCAAGTTAGAGACAAGAGTGTGACCTTGTTAGCGAGGTATAGGTATATCCTACGAGCTTCCCAAAGATCTCTTTTGAGACACTAGCTATGTGGGTTAGTCTTGAGGACTGACACCCTATTTAGAGAAGGAGACATTATCAATGGGCCAACACATGGTTGCCTTAAGTGGAATCCTTTATGACAGCTCAACTACAATATGATTATGGGTAGGTGACATTGACTATCTAACCTCTTGGGCCTTAGCTTAGGTTACACTAACACTACCCTATAAGTTACTTTAAACAAAGAAAGAGCCTGTTAAGGGTCGAATATGGGCTAATTCCATGGGACAGACACATGTGTTAACTTGACTCGTATTTGTATGAGTGTGTAGCCTAATGCAATTGAGATATGTTTGTTGTGAGACTGTTTGTTTTTATATGCCATACTATGGCCTACAACTAGTATAAATATGACTCTACTGGGTTAGATTATGAAGTATACATATGTTGTGATTTTTGTCACCTATGTTTACTCTTGGCACTTGTGGTTGACGAGGTTATGGTATACTTGGCCTTAATTAGGCATGACGCAATACTGATTTGTGAAATATACACTCTGATGTACTATTGATAATTGTTGTGCCCTAGTTCTTTTCATCTGATGCTAAGGTATCTATTGTGATAGTTATTATTATGTGGGTTAGATGACTTCTATCTTGAGGCACGATTTGACTTTAGAATTTAAGATTCAAATAAACTAGTTGAGTGAGTGATTGCTTTGATATCTCAAGTACTACATGACACTCCTTAAGCTCTGATCTTTGGTGACCACATCTGAGTATTTGAGGCCCGAGGTACGTGTCTCATGGTTTGAGTCTCGGTGGCCAAGACTGGGATACCAGGTGATGGATGCTAATTGTGATGTTCAAGTACCTATTTATATTTTATTTTGGGGACCCCATTGGTTATATTTTAGGTTTGAGACCCTATCAATTATGTTAGGTAGATTCTTTCTTCTGTGGGGGATATGTCCTACCATTATGTGTATTGTAAGAATATCTAGCCCTGACTGATTGCCTCGATAAGAGGCTAGGTCGGGAGGACTAGGGTTGCAAGAACCCGTATGATATTAGTTCCTTGATGGGTTAAGGACCTAGTATTTATATGGTACTTTTGTTCGAGGACACAGTTGATTACCCTTTGATCCACACATCTATTTATACCCTAAATATACATGGGTGTACCCTCTAGGATTATAGGGGCTCAAGGGTCATTCAAAATTAGATATCAGCTACTTACACCCACATACAACCGACTTGTGATCACACAATATTGGGATTTAGGTTCTATTGTGATTTCGTTGATTCAATTGTCCATAGGGCCCTGTTGGCATACAGGCATAGATATTTGAGCTTCGTACACATGTAAAATATTACATCTTAGTCAAGTGCAGTTGTTGTATGAGCTTACGCAGTCTTCGTTAGTCAGTATCCATGTTCATCACTTGGGTTAGTTTAGGTTATCTTTGTTCTTCACTTGGGTCGGTTCCAGTTATCATTGTTCATAACATAAGTTGTTTTAGTGTATCATTATTCATCACTTAGATTGGATCAGTTTATCATTGTTCATCACCTTGGTCGGTTCTGTTTTGGTTTATGGGTTCCTAGACATGTTCTTTCCTTTATTTGAGTTCCAATTGGATAGACCTACTATAGTTCTTTATATTTGAGTCTTCTAGATTTACTGTATTTCACTCATATAATCGATTTTGCCTACTGGTTGCCTTTTCTGGTACTTATCCCTTATATTTCTGCATCTTCCCATGATACAGGTCCAAGTACTAGCCATGATTGCTGTGATGGGGGTTTGTGATCATCAGGAGACACTCGGTAAGCGTTGGCTGCTCAAGATACTTCACAGTGTCATTACTTTTAATGGTCATCTTTTGTTTCTAAAAATTGGCCTTTTACAGTAGTGACATGTATTTGTAGGAGCACTCCTGGTTTTGTATATTATTATGGTTATTGTTATATTTTATACTTATGTCTATTTTAAATCTATGTAATTGACTTCCATATTTTGGGTAGGTTGTGGTTATTAATATTGATGTAGCGGTTATGGTTATGACTGGAGAGCTATGAAAGGTACCCTGGGGTTTGGTAATTATTTTTCCTTTAAATGGGATCTAATAGGTGCCATCATGACCGGGACTGGATCGTAACAAATTTGTATCGAAGCTTAAGGTTCATTGGTCTTATCTATATAAAGTTATTGTTTAATAAAGTTTGATGGATGAGCGTGGAGACGTCGATAACTTATCTCCAGGAGGCTATGGGATGTTCAGGAAACTTCCTTTGCTATTGATTCTAGTCATGTGATATTGTCAATAGTCCATCATCTTTCTAAAATATTATTTGATTCATCCTTTATATGTGGATGTCGTGTTGAGGTTTGACTCTGGGCAAGGTAGTGATGTGTCATCAGTTCCAAATATGGAGAAACCTCTAATGCCCATTGAGCAGACACTGGATGCCCTTGAGTTTTGACAACTGGATTGGAAGCCTAGAGGCATTGAGATTATGGGAGCTTCAAAGACAGGCTTCATGATCTATTACTTTATTGGTAGTAACTATACATTGTACTATGGTAAATGTCATCGAGGATTGAACTTTGTGATACTTATATCTATACGGTAGCTTCTATTTTAATACTATGTGGGTTGTGAGTCCCCGTCATAAAGTTATTACAGGCGGGAGAAGTTGTGACTGAGGTAATGCTAAGCATTGATGCTCTATGTATATCCATATCTGATTATTTAATTATTGGTTTGACCTGTTGGGTTCTTGATACTAATGAGTATGCTATACCTTGTAGGATTTTGACTGATTGTCTTCTATGTTATGATTATACACTGATGTAATGACAAAACCTTGTAATGTATACATATGATCTTTTTGATACTTGATTACAAAAGTGGGTAATTTGATACTAGAGTTACATAATGTTTGAGAGGTTGGATATCATTTATACACCTGGCTGCAACTTGTGCCTCTATGGTTATGATTCTATTGTGTTAATTCTATTGGCATATGGTTCTCCTAATTCTTTGGTGACTGGATTATGAGATATGTTGTAGCCCTGAAGAGTTAGTAGGTTTGTCTATTGTTTGTCAGGATACTGTTGCGTTATAAGCTGAGCTACCAACCACTCATCCCCTAGGATTTGATATGTTTGTTAGCTAGCTTGAATTGTGTTGTCTGGAATCCTTGCTATGCTTACTAGTAGGATTTTTTATTGTTGTGCCTAGTCACCTAGCATTTGAGTTATGGTTTTGTATTATTAGTTGTATTGTTTAGCGTATCACTTACTTGAGTATGGGTTTTGAGCTTCTTTTATCCTAGATCAGGTATCGATGTAGTAGAAAGTCTCCTATATTAGTCAGAGATTTTGTATAGTGATTCTTAAAAATTATGATACATGGGTCGAGTGATAGTATTAAATATGCTTGACTTTTATATTGCCATAGGGGCGGATTAATTTATTCTTATTATGTTGTGGTAGACGGGTAAGGTTGGATTGTAACCCCGACTATGCTTGATATGTCTCCAATGCGTAGTAGATATTCCATAGTGGGGTATTGGGGGGGGGATTCTTTCATATATACAGGTTCAGGGATTAGATCAATCACATGTTGGGTATACGTGCCCATAATTATGATAAAACTTTTTTGGCACTGTGTGGTTGTGGATGTTGTACTCTAGTTGGGTGGCTTGAGTCCGCAGAGCAGGGCCAGTATAATATAGACTTATTACAGGACACCTTAACCAGGGTTTGAGGTATTCAGGATAGACTAAGGATAATTCAGAGTAGGCACCTGGGGTTATGACGTCTATGGACACTAGTTTGTACAGTTGAGAGTTGAGATAGAGTGGTCCAGAGGGTGTCGCCCCTGAGAGAAGTCATGTAGATTAGAAGGCAGAGTAAGCTTACCTCTGATATATTAGGCCTTTTGAGGTTCTGAAACAAGTTGAACCTGTTGCATCTGAGTTAGCCCTACTTCTAGCTTGTTCTTCTATACATTTTTCTTTCTATGTATCAATGTCCTACCAGTGTATTCTAGATTAGTTACATGTACCCCAATATGATTTTGTGGAGTTAGATGATTGTCTGATATTATTATGGGAGGTTTGGCGGGAGGACATTTTTGCGGTTGTATCATAATCTATTATGGCCATTGTGAGTAGCTAATTATGTTTGTCGATCTCACTACTATATAGTGTGGCATAGACTTGATGACTTATAGGCACTAGCTGCAATGATTGCAGTACTTGCTAGCATTCACTGTGTTAAATTCTATAGAATGGGGTTTGAATAGTAATAGCTATTGAGGACTATGTTTGAGAAGTTATATACATATGTTTGGGTACGAAGGGTGGTATTGAGAGTCTATTACTTGGTGGTATGTCAACATGGTTTGGATTTTCTCCGGCAGTTCAAGTAATTTTAGGTATTGTTGGTATACTTGGGGTAATATGGTTGATGTGTTGCTGTAACAACCTGAACATTTTCGAAATTTACTCATGTTTGGCATTCTATGATTTACTACAAGCCATGGTTGAGTTTTGGTGGCCACGAGTTGAGTTTAAGTGGCCAAATACAAATTGGGCTAGTAAAAGGCTTAGAGGGACAGTTTTGGCAGCGTACTTCAAACAGTCATAACATTTGATGTGGGATGAACCATGTGTGATACCAATACAAAATTGAAGCTATTTGAGTTAGCTTTGCAACAAAAGTGGTTTCCCTCAATTTGGATATCGTAAAAGGGAAATATGGCCCACACAATGAGACTATCTAACATTCGTAAGCCATTGGAGATAGGCTCAGAAAAATGGCCAAGGACATTTGCACGGACTGTGAAACTTTGCAAGGTCCATCTAGGGTGTCGTGGGATATCACAGTGAGCTTGGGGTGGCCTGGAACCACCGCTAAGTCAAGTCCAAGTCAACGAGACCTTAGACGGTCCGTTTGGAGCTAGACGGCTCGTGCACTGCCTCGTGAAGTGAGGCAGTGGCTTGGCAAAACCAAGGCTGATGATTTTGGGTCTAAGTATGGTTAGACGGTGGCTTACACGACCAGTCAAACATTGAACGGACCGTTTAGTTGTTCGTGAAGTGTAACAGAAAGTCCTCCAAGAGTTCGCGTTGAAAGAAATGGCTAAGAGAGGGTTGACGGTAGGTTGAACGGCTCGTGTGCCAGTAAACGGCACTGTAGCTTCCATTTGGGAACTGTGTATAGTTAAAAGTTCCATTTTATTAATGGTATTTTCATGATTTAATAATTCCTTAAGCCCCTTTTTGGTCCCCTAAGGTCTCCTAAACCCCTAAAACATTCCCCAAACCCTTATTCATCCATTCA
>JBCEWC010015428.1:0-13736 GCA_038996855.1 Solanum aculeatissimum
GTTTGAATGGATGAATGAGGGTTTGGGGAATGTTTTAGGGGTTTAGGATACCTTAGGGGACCAAAAAGGGGCTTAGGAAAAAGTTAAATCATGAAAATACCATTAATAAAACAGAGCTTTCAACTGGACACTATGCCAAATGGTTTCTACAGTGTCGTTTACTTTTCAACGGCTCGTTTCCCCTTCCATCAAACCTCCCTTAACCAATTTCCAATGCGAACTCTCGGAGGACTTTCTGTAACACTTCACGAACAACTTGACGGACTGTTTGAGGTGTGAAGGTCCATGTGAGGGTTTTGTCAGCCTATACTTAGCCCCTCAAAACCAGCCTTGGCTTTGCCAAGCCACTGTCCAACTTAACGGGACAGTGGACGAGCCGTCCAAGGTCTCATTGGTTTATACTTGGCTTAGGGGTGGTTCCAAGCCACCCCTAGCTCACTGGAACACTTTACGACACCCTAGATGATCTGTGCAAAGTTTCACGGCCCGTGTCCCTGTCCTTGGTCATTTTCCTGAGCCTATCTCCAATGTCTTCCGAATTTCAGACAGTCTCACTATTTGGGCCATATCTCCCTCACCCAAACTCCAAATTAAGTGAAACTAGTGTTTTTTCAAAGCTAACTCAAAGAGCTTCAAATTTATATGTATTAGCCCACATTTTTTATCCCACATCAAAAGTTATGACTGTTTGAAGTACACTGCTGAAATTGTCCGTCTGGGCCACCAACTAGTCCAATTTGCATTCGGCCACTTAAACTCAACCCGTGGCTACCAAAACTCAACCATGACTAGTAGTACATCATACAAGGCCAATCATAAGGATATTTCAAAAAATTTCGGGTTGTTACATTAAAGGTGCAACTCACTTCTCCAAAATAGATCTTCGTTCGGGTTATCACCAATTGAGGGTGAGGGAGTGTGAAATTCCCAAGACAGCCTTTTGGACTCGTTATGGTCACTTTGAATTTGTGGTGATGTCATTTGGGTTGACCAATGCTCCGGCGGTGTTTATGGATCTCATGAATAGGGTGTTTTAAACATTCTTTTATAATTTTATGGTGTTTTTCATTAATGACATCTTGATTTACTCCTGTAGTGAGAAAGATCATATGGATCACTTGAGATTGGTGCTTCAAACGTTGAGGGAAAAATAATTGTATGCCAAGTTTAGCAAATGTGAATTTTGGTTAGGAGAAGTTGCTTTTCTTGGTCATGTGGTGTCCGGTGATGGAATTAAGGTTGATCCTAAGAAAATTAAAGCGGTGAAGGATTGGCCT
The DNA here is from genome assembly GCA_038996855.1 of Solanum aculeatissimum. Lineage (NCBI taxonomy): Eukaryota > Viridiplantae > Streptophyta > Magnoliopsida > Solanales > Solanaceae > Solanum > Solanum aculeatissimum. Next base: position 1,278 of record JBCEWC010015428.1, read on the forward strand.
AGATCATTGACTCCTTTGGATATTCAAAGCTTCCTTGGTTTAGCCAGTTATTATAGAAGGTTTGTTGAAGAGTTTTCATCTATAGCGTCTCCATTGACTAAGTTGACTCAAAAGAAGGCCAAGTTTGTATGGTCAAATGAATGTGAAAAGAGTTTTCAAACTTTGAAGGACCGACTTACATCGGCTCCGATTTTGACTTTCTCAAATGGGTTAGATGGGTTTGTGGTATATTGTGATGCTTCGCGTATTCGTTTGGGTTGTGTGCTCATGCAACATGGTAAGGTGATAGCTTATGCATCTCGGCAATTGAAGGTGCATGAGCAAAATTATCCGACCCATGATCTTGAATTGGCGGTGGTCGTTTTTGCTTTGAAAATTTAGCGACATTATTTGTATGGGGTTCATGTTGTGAGTTTGCAATATGTGTTCACCCGAAGAGACCTTAATTTGAGGCAAAAGAGGTGGTTGGAACTTCTTAAGGACTATGATATGAGTGTTCTTTATCACCCCGGCAAAGTTAATGTGGTGGCAGATGCCCTTAGTAGGCTCTCTATGGGAAGTGTGACACATGTGGATGAGGGGAAGAAGGAGATAGTGAAAGAGGTGCACCAGTTGGCTAGGTTGGGTGTAAGGTTGGCCGAATCCGACAATGGCAAAATTCTTGTTCAAGGTGGATCCGAGTCTTCCTTGGTAGTTGATGGTAAGACGAAACAAGATCTAGATCCTTCCTTGGTATAGTTGAAGATGTTGGTTGCCGATGGAAAGATTGAGATTTTCTCCCAAGGGGGAGATGGTGTGTTATGATACCAAGACCATTTGTGTGTTCCGGATATTGATGGCTTAAGGGAGATTATCATGAAAGAGGCTCATAATTCTCAATATTCTATTCATCCGGAATCTACCAAGATACATCGAGATTTGAGAGAGTTGTATTGGTGGCATGGTATGAAGAAGGGCATAGCCAAGTTCGTGTCAGAATGTCTTTATTGCCAACAAGTAAAGGTGGAACATCAAAGGCCCGGTGGTTTGACACAAGATATTGAAATTCCTACTTGGAAGTGGGAAGATGTGAACATGGACTTTGTGGTTGGGTTACCTCGTATTTGGAGACAATTCAATTCTATATGGGTGGTGGTTGATAGAATGGCTAAGTCGGCTCACGTTTTACCGGTTAAGACTACCTATAGTGTCGAAGAGTATGCTAAGGTATATATTCAGGAGTTCCCAATAATTGTTGACAGTGATAATGTTCATCCACCTTCAGTAGACCCAACGGAAGAAGTTGTTCATAACATTGTACACGATTTCGTTCAAGAACTTTTACGAGAAGAGACGGTAGTGACGAAGGACACAGGATCAAGTTCCAAATCTACAGTCCAAAAATCACATGCCAAAAAGAGCAAAAAAGCTGAAGACGTTATCGCCTGTTCTTCTTTGCCAAAGTACAAATACTCTATTCTTTGTTTTTGTATCAGTTAACATATTTTTATAAATTTCTTCAATATTAACACTTTTGATACATGAATTCATTCTTTCAAAAATAACCACTTATTTGTTTAATAAATTTGATACTTGTCAATTTTGACGTTAATACTTTATTGAGATACTTGAATATTTTTTTTATTTGATAAATAAGAATAACTATATCAAACTAAATTCATTAACATTGATACATTAATGATGGATCATTTTAAGTGTCAAGAATCTTGATACGCCAAAATTCACACCTCAAACAAAGTGCAAAGCGGTCGTCGACTAAATATAAAACCCAACAAGAGTTGGAGTCGATCCCATAGGGAATGCGTGAAAAGAAAGCTACTAGCATTTAGTCTCACGTGTAATTACTATTTCTGGAATAAAAATGCATAATGAAAATAGGGGTTTTGTAGTAATATATAAACTAATTATCAAGCTTATTCTACTGATCAACTCTCTAAAATGACTCCTGGAATTCAACAATGTATTGCTAGACTAGGTTTGCAGTCCCCATGATACCAATTCCAATATTCAAACTTAGGGCTTCTACGATAGTGATCACATATGCAGAGTAAGCAAATAGTTAACACCTAATTAACCTTCCAGTCCTTTTTAGGTATATATTGTTCCTCACCTTCCAGTCTCAGAATGTTTAACCCATTTTACCCTTACTTTAAACCCCAGGATGCTCTCACCTCTCAGTCTCGAGCCGAGCCCTTAGACTAGGTTAATAACCTCGAATTCTGTCATAGGATTATTTTCAAAATCACTACATCCCTCTCGGCCATGCCGTTAATACAGGGTTACCCTAATGCATCGACTCATTAAGGTTTAAATTAAATTGAAGACATCCTATGATGTATATGACGATCATTCTCGACGTTTGTCCTAAATTTGCCTATCTTATTTGGTTATCATGGTTCCCACAACCCTAATTGTGGGTTTAGCCTAGCATGATTGAAGACTTTGAATTGCAATGAGATAAACAACGCATGAGTAATACTTACGATAGAATACGCAGTGAATTTAAGGCTAACAATCACAATCGAATGGATGTAAAGTCAAAAATCTCATAAAAGTAGCTTAAACAATGGAGTTTTCTCAAGTATATCGTGTCCAGCAGTCAATAATAATAAAAAATGACCTAAAAAATATATATATATATATGACCTAAAACCTAATCCGAACTGAAATAGGAAATCTGGGCTTCGGCATGAATGACGATAACTACACATACCGTGTGCCACTTAACGGCCCGCGAAGTCATCCATGAGTCTTTACTTGGCAATGTTTCCTGTATCGTTTTAGCTAAAAGTCTCTGCCTCTCACCATGGAAGAGGAGACGGATCGTGTACCGCCACACGGTCCGTAAAGGGTACCGTGTGGCCTTCCTTAGAAACAATATTTGTGCATTCTTGGCCAGAGTTTATGCCTCTCTTCACGACTGGCCATACAGCCCGTGAGCATCCACACAACCCGTAAAGGGTCCCGTGTGGTTTCACTTGGTCCAATTCTCGTTGCTCTCTTAGCTTGCACTTTTTGCCTCATCTCATGGCTAAGATAATAACCCGTGAACTATCCCATGGCCCGTGAAGGTCACCGTGTGATCTCACTTGGAAGCATTTTCTTTTTCACTTATGGTTGGACTTTGTGCCTCCCTTCACGGTCAGCTACACGATCCATAAGGACGTGCACGGATCGTGAAGCCTACCATGAGGTGACACTTTGTTCTTTTTCGGCTTGGGTCAACTTGTACTGCTCACTGCCAACATACACGGACCACCCTTACAACTCGTGTAAGATTACACGGCCCGTAAAGGTGCCCGTGTGAGGCTGACAACCTCATTTTTCGCATTTTTCACTTCCTTTCTGCCTGTATCCATACTTCCACCTGATTTCGTGAAAAAACCACTAAATGAAACGTTAAACACACAAATTTGCTTGAGAACTTAAGAAAATTCTAAGTAAAAAGCGTTATCGGAGTTGCATTTTTACGACTCATCAACACCTTCTACTTAGAATCCTTGCTTGTCCTCAAGAAATGACTAAAACACACAATACAATACACAAATACAAGCCCCTAATAGAAGTCATACAATAATCCCAAAATCAATCAGATTCACCTAGTGGAGTTAAATTTAATATGTACACGCGCCCAACAAGCTTACACAACTCTGGCTAAGCATCATATCACATCCAGTTGATCCACTTATACTCAAGAACAAAGATAATTAGTTGTTTTGGCAACAAAATAGTGCAAGGATAGTGCCCTCACTACAAAGAAGTCTCACACACTGTATATGATTGCAAAGTAGAGACTAGAATGTAGACACTCACGCTCACAACAGATTTTCAACTGACATACAAGTATAGACCATATGCTTGTGCTTATTTTCACCACCTCAACTCTCAAACAACCTTTTTAGGATCACCCAACTCATTCGTCTAACCTGATTCAGTCAACAACACACAAGTTTGAACCACCAATTTCAAGTTTTTTTATTTTACAAGGAGAAGCACATGCAACACCAATTTTGCTAAAAGAGAAGAAGAAACCAAAGAGTAATTACTTAAATCTGGACTAAAATCGACGTTGGTGAAGATAAAGAGGCCTCAAATCAAGTTTGGTCCTACACGGATCATGATAAAACTTGCAATTCGTGGCTGGAGAGATAGGGTGTGAGGGAGTTTCAAAGGGTATGAAGGAGAGTTGAAAAGAAAATATGAGGAAAAGTAAGGAATGGGGCGGGTAGGTTGAATAAATTCAATCTTGGATTAATCAACCCGATCAAACGCATGTCGCACGGATAACTACATGGATCATGAAGCGTGTCACAGCTCGTGACACAGTCCGTGTGCTTTTCCTTGGCTGGTTATCCTGTCTAATTTACACTACTCACGGTTGGCCTCATGGGTCGTGTGATGATACACAGTCCTTTTGGTCTTCCGTAGGGAAAGACTTAAAGTATCAAAGGCATATATGGAGTAATGCATGCACTGCCCCACTTCACGATCAGACTCACGGTCTGTATGCTGTTACACGGTCCATGTGTTGTCACACAGTTCGTGTGCTGTCACACGGTCCGTGTGTTGTCACATGGTCCGTGTGCTGTCACACGGTCCGTGTGCTATCACACGGTCCGTGTGTTGTCACACGGTCCATTTGGCCTTTCATGGTTCGTGACTTGAGTTGTTGACCAACTATCCTGGAGGATGCCTTCACTGCCCGACTTCACGGGTGGCCTCACAGTCCGTGTGGTGTCACATGGGCCATTTGGCCATCCGTGGAATGGGACTTTGGTTGTTGACCAACGTTCCTGGAGAATGCATTCACTTCCCCACTCCACGGTTGGCGTCACAGTCCGTGTGGTGTCACATAAGTCGTTTGGCCTTCCGTGGAATGATACTTTGAACTGTTGACCAATTATCCTGGAGGATACCTTCACTTCCCCACTTCACGGGTGGCCTCACGGTTCGTGTGGTGTCACACAGGCCATTTGGCCATCTGTAGAATGGGACTTGGGTTATTGACCAATATTCCTGGAGGATGCATTCACTACCCCACTTCACGGTTGGCCTCACGGTCCGTGTGGTGTAACACGGGTCGTTTGGCCTTCCGTGGAACGGGACTTTGAACATTAACGAACTTACCTGGGAAGACATGGCTACGACACACTAACGGACCGTAAGAAGACACACGATACATTTATCGTGCTATGTCACTGTCCTCGGCTCATTTTTCCAGGTTTTGCGCTCCAGCCCTTGTCGTACCCACCATGGCCTACTGTAGTGACCTTTCCAGCACACCAACTTGCACCTGCAACTACAAAAATGACTAATGACATACGAAAAGTAAATAATTTAAAATTAATTTTTTTAAATATAGCATTGATTACAGCATGGGTTGCCTCCCATGAAGTGCTTGATTTTACCTCGCGATGCGATGTGGCTCCCTGACGACTCAGACTTCATCAAGGTGCACTACCTCCACCACAGAGGCTTCAGAAACAGCACCCAAATATTTCTTGACCCTTTGGCCATTAACCTTGAACTAGTGCCCATTCGCAGCTTCTAACTCCAATGCACCTTGGGGGAAGAATTGAACAACCTTGTATGGGCCAGCCCATCTAGACTTTAGCTTACCTGGAAACAGCAGCAACCGAGAGTTGGAAAGCAACACCTTGTCGCCCACATTAAAACTACGCGGTGTGATGTGTCTGTCATGTTGGGCCTTCATCCTGGCCTTGTACAGTGCAGCACTATTGTATGCTTGCAAACGCACCTTATCCAACTCATTGATTTGGTCCAATCTCAGATCTTCGGGTTCCTCTAAATTCATATTCAACTTCTTTAAGGCCCACAATGCCTTATGCTCTAGCTCCATGGGTAATTGACAAGCCTTACCAAACACTAATTGGTATGGGGACATACCGATAGGGGTTTTGTAGGTTGTGCGGTAGGGCCACAGTGCATCATCGAGCTTCCTTGCCCAAACAGTCCTGGAAGCATTTACAGACTTGGCTAGGATCTCTTTGATTTCTCTGTTCGACACATCAACTTGGCCACTAGTCTACGGATGGTAGGGTGTGGTGACCCTATGCTGCTTGACTCCATACTTAGCTAGTACCGCACGAAAGAGCTTATTACAGAAATGGGTTCCCCCATCACTAATGATAGTTTTGGGAGTCCCAAATCTGGAGAAGATGTTTCGCCTTAGAAACTGGGTTACGCTCTTACTCTCGTTTTTGGGCAGCGCTACTGCTTCCACCCACTTTGAGACATAGTCAACCACCACCAAGATATACCTCATGCCATAAAAGCTCACAAAGGGGCCCATGAAGTCGAAGCCCCAGACATCAAAGATTTCTACCTCAAGAATAGGAGTCAAGGGCATCTCCTGGCGCCTAGAGATAATGCCTTGTCAATGACATTGATCGCATCCCTGCACTAGGTAATGAGTATCCTTGTACAGAGTGGGCCAATAGTATCCACATTGGAGTATATTTTTAGTAGTCCTGGCACTACTGTGGTGCCCCTCCACGGGAGAAGTGTGACATGCTTCCATTATGATCAACATCTCTTCTTCAGGGATGCACCTCCGAATGATCCCATCAGCGCATGTGCGGAACAAGAATGGTTCATCCCAGAAGTACCTGCGCACATCATAGAGAAACGTTTTTCTCTGGTGAGAGGTTAAGTCATCAGGCATGAGGTCACTCACGAGATAGTTAGCATAGTCAGCATACCATGGAATTAGATCAACAGAAGAGGCTAGTACCTGCTCATCGGGAAATGAATCATCGATGGTTAACCAATCGTTCCCCTTTGACTCATCCTCCAAGAAAGATAGGTGATCTGCAACTTGGTTCCCGATCCCTTTTTTGTCTTAAACCTCAAAATTAAACTCTTGCAATAGTAGGACCCACCGGATCAGTCTTGGTTTGGCATCCTTTTTGGCCATAAGATACCTCAATGATGCATGGTCGGTGTGCACAATTACTTTGGTACCCAAGAGGTAGGCCCAAAACTTGTCAAAATCATAGACCACTGCTAGCAATTCCTATTCAGTTATGGTGTAGTTTCTCTGGGCTTTATTTAGGGTCTTGTTGGCATAGTAAATGGGGTGAAAGATCTTATTGTGCTTCTGACCCAGCACAACTCCCACAGTAATTCCACTTGCGTCACACATAATCTCAAATGGGGCTGACCAGTCAGGAGCCACAACCACAGGCGCAGTAATCCATTTTTGCTTCAAAGTCATAAAGGCTTGTCTGCAGCTTTCATCGAACTAGAACTTGGCTTCTTTATCCAATAGCTTACACAATGGATGTGCAATTTTGGAAAAGTCTTTTATGAATCGGCGGTAGAATCTCACATGCCCCAGAAAACTTCTAACTTCTTTCACTGAGTTAGGCGGTGGTAGATTTTCAATAACTTCAATTTTTGCCTTATCTACCTCTATGCCTCTTTTTGAGATCTTGTGGCCAAGGACTATCCCCTCCTTGACCATGAAATGGCATTTTTCCTAGTTCAAGACCAGGTTCACCTCCTCGTAATGTTGTAGAGCCCTGCTTAGGTTAAGAAGACAGTCATCAAATGACTCACCCATCACGAAGAAATCGTCCATGAATACCTCAAGGGTATCCTCAACCATTTCTGAGAAGATCGACATCATGCATCGCTGAAAAATGGTTGGGGCGTTACACAACCCAAATGGCATCCGTCTGAAGGCAAACCTCCCATATAGACAAGTGAAGGTAGTCTTTTCTTGATCTTTGGGCACTATCGATATTTGATTATACCCCGAATACCCATCCAGGAAATAGTACCATCATCTACCTGCTAATTGATCTAACATTTGGTCCATGAAAGGCATGGGTAAGTGGTCCTTCAAGGTCCATTTGTTCAATTTTCTATCATCTATGCAGACCCGCCAGCCAGTTACAGAACGTGATGGGACCAACTCGTTCTTATCATTGGCGATGACTGTTAGACCCCCTTTCTTGGGTACACACTATACTAGACTAACCCACTGACTGTCTGAAATCGAGTATATAACCCTAGCATCTAACCACTTAATGATCTCCTTTTTCACAACCTCCTGCATGGGCGGGTTAAGCCTGCACTGATGCTCTATACTAGGCACACAGTTGTCTTTTAACTTAATCTTGTGAGTGCATATGCCTGGCGGAATCCACACAATGTCAGCAATGGACCAACCAATGGCCTTCTTGAACTTCTATAGTACCTTCAAAAATGCCATCATCTGCGTTTCCTGCAAATCTGCAGCCACAATCACAGGTAAAATGTTATTATCACCAAGAAAAGCATACCTTAAGTGTTGCGGCAATTCTTTGAGCTCCACTTTTGGAGGCTCCTCAACAGAAGGCTTAGTAGGTGGGGATAGTCTATTTTGTAAATCTAGATCCAACTTTCTTGGCACATAGGGTCTGGTTCCCCTGCCTTGCAATGCTTGCACCATACCCTTATAATCAGTCACACCGTCATCTGGAAAATTCATGATTACAGTAGCCAGCTCATCTACACTCAGTTCTTTCTCAATTGGGACCTCAGAAAAGTAAGTCTCTTCTACGTCGATGACTGACATCACTGACATCTCTCTGGGCCATTTTATAAATGCACATACATTGAATTTGACCTCCTCTGAGTTCAATCTGAAGGTCATCTCACCACGTTCCACGTCCACCAATGCTCTGCTTGTAGCTAAGAATGGTCTCCCAAGGATGATAGGAACCTCAAAATCGACCTAGTAGTCTAGAATAACAAAATCTGCAGGGAAAATAAACCTGCCCACCTTGACCAACACGTCGCATAGAATTCCCATGGGCCTCTTGACCTGTATGCCATGAGTAGCCACGTAGTCGTGGGTGTGGGGGATCCCAATCCCAACTTCCTGTATACTGCTAGAGGCATCAGATTTATACTAGCACCCAAGTCGCAGAGAGCCCGTGCAAAATCAAAAGCTCCTATTATGCATGGAATAGTGAACGCCCCAGAATCCTCCTTTTTCTCAACTAGCGATCTCGTAGAAATTGCACTACAATGATGGAGGTTCCCTGCCGACTCGAATGTGATAGTCCTCTTCTTGGTTACTATTCCTTCATGAACTTAGCATATCCCAACATCTGTTCTAGTGCTTTCACTAAGGGTATGTTGACTGACAGCTCCTTTAACATCTCTAAAAATTTCTAAAACTAGCCATTGTCTGCCTTCTTCTTCAACCTCTGTGGAAATGGTGGTGGCGGCTTAGGAACAGCTGGCAAGGGTGTTGGCTCTGGTTTGTCAAACCCACTTGGGTCCTAAACACTCTCAGCATCATTAGGTGTCATGGCTGCTTCCTCAACTATCTCATCAGTCTGGTTCACACTGGTGTTAGCCGCATTGCTACTCTCCTGAACTATCGTATCATCTCTGGATAGAACTGGGTCAGGGAGTACCTTCCCACTTCTTGTGGTCAAACCCATGCAGTGACCATTATTTTTAGGATTCTGGATAGTATCACTAGGAAGGGCCCCAACCTTTCTCTGATTTAGTGAAACTGACAACTGCCTCATTTGTTGCTCTAGTTGCTTAATTGAAGTAGAGTGAGAATCCACTAACTGGAGAATATTAGACATTTCACCACGCATGTCCCTCACCCCACATTCGGTAGCTTCCACCTTGTCGAGCATTTTATCTATTATCTCTTCCAGCTTTGAGGGGCCACTCCCATTGTTCGGGCGTTCTCTGTTCATGGGGGGTACGTATGCAGCTGGACGATCATTTCTATAGTTGTCCCTGTTCTGCCAGTTGCCAGTATCTCTCGCCATGAGCCGATCATAGTAATTTTCTCATCCAAAGTTCCGACCTTGATTTCCGAAGTTGAATGTCTGGAAACCCCCCTGACTGTTCGGCAACTTAGCCTCTTCATCATACATGAACCCTGCATTATCATACCTGGGTGCCATATCTACTGCTTTGACTTTCTCTAGACCTCCACCCAACAGTTTCTTTGTCAGCAAATCCATCTGGGTTTGCATATGGGCCATGTCTTGATCTCGTTCCTCATCTTTCTTGCATTGTTCTACACTCATCCCAACGAGGAACCCTGAACAATCTCCATCTCTCGTATACCAGGCCCTGCTATTTTTAGCTGCTTGATCTAAAGATGCCTACAATATCAGGAAATGTTCTGGCCATATACAAACCTCTACAAGCCGCATCAACAATCGGCTTAGTAACAAAATAACATGACCTATAGAAAACCTCCTTTAAATGCTCATCTGTGAGGTTATGGTTCGGTCATTGCTTAATCGTTTGTCTGAACCACTCCCAAGTCTCATATAGCGCCTCTGTTGGTAACGGCCTGTGCGACCCAATCTCATCCTTCAACTTTAGCTTTGCAGACGCTGGAAAGAATATCTCTAAAAATACCTCTTTCAATTCACTCCATGTGTGAATAGAGTCGTATGGGAGTTCATTCAGCCACTTTGTTGCCTCCCTAGACAGAGACAACGGGAATAACCTCAATCTGATAGCCTGCTGATTAACCCCCGGAATTTTGAACGACTGACAGGTGGAGAAAAAATTCATAAGATGTTGGTTGGCGTCCTCATGTGGTTGCCCTGTGAACAAACCCTTCAATAAGAGCATCTGAAACATCGTGTTGGTGATCGTTAACTGGCACCAGCAGGTATTGGCGGCAAGATAATTGCCCCAGTAGCCCCAGCGCCATCTTCCTCATAGTATCTTGCGCGTGGCTGCTGTGGGACAGGGAGATGCAGAGGGGAAGGTAGTCTAACCCCTACGTGATGTTGAGGAGGGACCACAGGTTTTACTCTCTCCCCATCAAGATCATGAATACCCATCCCATCGTTATCCCTATTCTCCACATTTAGGGCCAACTCACGTGGCCTCTGAGCCTCACGCTCTTGTGCATTCATTCTTCGGATGGATCTGTGAAGCTCTGGGTCGTAGGCGATTAGTGGTTCTCTCTTACTGTGGGTGGCGGGCATGCACTACCTGTCTCCTGCAGTGCTAACAAACAAAACAAAAAGTAAAATCAGGAAATAGAATTACACTGAAATTAGCACTAATAGACTATATCTTCGTCGTGTTCCCCTTCAATGGTGCCAAATTTTGATACCCCTAAATTCACACCTCAAACAAAGTACAAAGCAGTCGTTGACCAAATATAGAATCCAACAAAAGTTGGGGTCGATCTCACAGGGAATGCGTGAAAATAAAGCTACTAGCACTTAGTCTCACGTGTAATTACTATTTCTGGAATAAAAATGCATAATGAAAATGAGGGTTTTGTAGTAATATAAAAACTAATTATCAAGCTTATTCTACTGATCAACTCTCTAAAATGACTACTAGAATTCAACAATGTATTGTTAGACTAGGTTTGCGGTCCCCATGATACCAATTCCAACATTCAAACTTAGGACTTCTACAATAGTGATCACATATATAGAGTAAGAAAATAGTAAACATCTAATTCACCTTCCAGTCCTTCTTAAGTGTACGTTTAACCCATTTTACCCTTGCTTTAAACCCCAAGATGCTCTCACCTCTCGGTCTCGAGCCCTTAAACTAGGTTAATAACTTCGAATTCTGTCATAGGATTCTTTTCCTAATCACTACATCCCTCTCTGGCATGCAGTGAATACAGGGTTATCCTAACGTGTTGACTCATTAAGGTTTAGATTAAACTGAAGACATCCTATGATGCATATGACGATCATTCTCGACGTTTGCCCTAAATTTACCTATCTTATTTGGTTATCATGGTTCTCACAACCCTAGTTGTGGGTTTAGCCTAACATGATTGAAGAATTTGAATTACAATGAGATAACCAACGCATGAGTAATACTTACGATTGAATACGTAGCGAATTTAAGGCTTACAATCACAACCGAATGGATGTAAAGTCAAAAATCTCATAAAAGTAGCTTAAACAATGGAGTTTTCTCAAGTATCTCGTGTCCAGCAGTCAATAATAATAAAAAATGACCTAAAAACATATATATATATATATATATATATATATATTTATATATATATATATATGACTTAAAACCTAATTCGAACTGAAATAGAAAATCTTGGCTTCGGCATGAACGACGACAACTACATGGACCTTGTGCCACTTAACGGTCCGTGAAGTCGTCCGTGAGTCTTCACTTGGCAATGTTTCCTGCATCGTTTCAGCCAAAAGTCTCTACCTCTCACCACTGAAGAGGAGACGGACTGTGTACCACCACACGGTCCGTAAAGGGTACCGTGTGGCCTTCCTTAGCAACAATTTCCGTGCTTCTCAATTTTTCTATTTTCCTCTTTCTTTATTTTTCTTTTATTCATTATTTTCTCCTTTGTTTTTTTGTCTTTTTATTCTTTTTTTTTTTAACTTTTCTTTCTTTTTTTCTTTCTCTTTTCATTGTTTTTATTTTTTCTTTTTTCTTTTTCTTTTTTCTTAA
>JBCEWC010015429.1:0-13735 GCA_038996855.1 Solanum aculeatissimum
AACGGCCCCTCTAGGCCCCAAAATGATCCGTTTTGCGTTCGACCACTTAAACTCAACCCATGGCTACCAAATTTCAAACATGACTATTATAACATCATACAATATCAACCATAAGGAGTTTCGGAAATTTTCGGGTTGTTACAAGACGCAACCTCTTCTTTCCCACTTTATATAAAAATTGCACGCACATGTTCTTTCTCATCGAACACTCATGCACTTATGTTCCCTCTTATTCAGACGGAAGCTTTTCAATTCGCTTATTCAATGGAAACAATTTTCCCCCTATATATGCACATTGTTCGACACAAATCACATTTGGACTTTGTCGTACGCTACAATACAACTACACCTGTTACTATTGTCGAATTATAATTTTTTTTCTTACAATCTACGTTTCTGGCTTTTCACAATGTCCGTACTCCTTTGTTTCTCACAATCAACTATGTAAACTCACTAAAAAAATCTAAAATTTGTACGATGCCTTTTCGCACTCTGCTTACTCCCTTGTTCCTTATCATCAACTACTTAAACATAATTAAACGCCTTAAAAATTATTCCATGGTATGCCACCAAAGCTATTTGCAATTACACTATCTTCATATCTATGTTACTGCTCGCCTTATTTTTTCACCGGACGACGTTCAACGAATTGCCTCCCAATTTCAAATACATTGGTTGATAGACCCCCGCTACCCCTACTTAATAGATATGTAATCAGATCAGTCCATAGTGTGTTGGAGGGATTCAGAATGCTACAAGAGAGAAAGTTCCATTGTGAATGTGGATAGACCAAGAATTGAACAAGATGCAGTGAATCAGATCTCCAATGCCCAAGAAAAGGCTAAGGAAAGGCAGATGATTCAGTACTCAGGAAAAGAACCTGTTTACTTCTGATCGTGGGAACACCAGTGCTACTACTAAATCGGCCAACAAATTGAGCAAAAAGACGAGGGATGCTATTAAGAAAAGGCAACAGAAAGAGGCTCAGGAACAAGTAAAAATGATAATTATATTGAGCCTTGTATTGTGAACATAGTTCCTAATACCCTTTTTGTAAAATGTGGATGAATATGGGCTAATCAATTCTGAAGATAAACTGGATGTCAACTACCATGACAACCTATCTGTACCTTTACTCAAATGGTGATGTTTCATTGGCTGTATCTTAACCAGTGCTCCTATATACAACTTTCGCCATGACTCTGATGTTTCGCTTTCATAGTTTTTATTTATCATCTCGATACTTTGTGTTAAGAATGCTTTGGAGGATAGTTTTCCCTCCGTAGGCAATAATTTCTGTTGATTTCTACCTGGCTGATATATTAACTTCCATGTGAAAGGGACTTTCACATTTGGAGCGTTTCGTTGTAGATGTTTATCGACAGGTTGCTATCACTGCATGATTTAAAACTGATTCGTTTTGGGAAAGTCACTTTGTTGCAATTCCTATTGTTCTTGTATATATTGCCTTATCTATTTCTCGTCTATGTGTAAATGTTGCTTTGACCAAAATTACATAATTACATATTATCTAAAGCTACGACTCCAAGTTTCATGAATCTTATTACGATCAATTACTTTCTTGGAATAGAGTATCATTTACAAACTTATATTTGGTGACTTCAAAACATTCATACACACCATTTATTTTAGGCATATCCAAAATAGTGAATAAATACAGTAGAGATATATAGGTGCGGTTAAATGAGGTAAAATGGAGTAGGTAGACAATTCCAGCAATATATTTTGATAAATATAGTATACATACTGCTTCATAATTGTACGCATCTCAATATGAGGCTACCACGTGCCACACACGTGCGGTAAATCTAGTTACCTTAAAAGCATGAACTTCAAAAATTTTAAAGTTAAATTACTAATTAGCCCTCTTATTATATTTTAATGCGCTGTCACTTTTGCAACCCTACAATATCGCGTTTCTTCGCAAACGTCATCAGTCTCCTTTGCAACCTTTTCATGTCCTTCCCAAACGTTTTCTCTCACTCTTCGTCGGATTGAATGAACGGACACGACCGCTTGCCCCCGCTCTATATAACAACCAACACATATTTACTTCCCCGTGAAACACCTACAATATGCACTCTGTACAAATAGGTATTGCCTTTTAACGTTAACTTTTTTCCCTGCTTATTCACTTTCAAACGCTACGGTCATTCACCTCTACCTGCTCCCTTATCGTCTTCGACTTTTCCCTAACAAAAATTTAAAATAATTCTAAACAACAAGATGTAGTTATTTTCTCCCATGTTCATATGAAATCTAAAAAAATTTAGTTCAAATTCTTAAAAAGATCAAAGATATTAACTCCAACATTATATTAGTGAACATCCAAATATCATCCTTTTAAAAAGGTCAAAAGATATTAACTCCAATATTAAATTAGTGAACATCCACTTATCATCCTCTTAAAAAGGTCAAAAGATATTAACTCCAACATTAAATTAGTGAACATCCACATATAGTCATTAATTTTCTAAAGTCATTGATTTCTTCAAAAGCATAGTGAACATCCACATAGTCATTTTTCTAAAGTCATTGATTTCTTCAAAAGCGTATATATACGTAAGTCTCAAAGAAGACATATAACAAAAAGGATTATTTCAAAACATAAAAAAATATGGTTAATTTCAAGAACAAATTCTCTTTTTGTTCATTCATCTTTCTACTAAACCTCGTTTTGAGTAGTTGTAAGAGTCCATTTTCCAGCATAGAAAACGTTTACATCATTGACGCCCTCACAAATAGTTCTCAACCCTTGATTGTTCATTGTCAATCTAAGGATGATGATATTGGATACAAAAATCTTTATCCAGGAGATGAGTTACATTTTAGCTTTAAAGAAAATTTTTTTGGTGGTACACTTTTCTTTTGTCATTTTTGGTGGAATGACAAAGATATAAGGTTTGATGTCTTCAATAAAGATATAGTTATATCTTGTGGAGAAGTAGTCTCTTTATTGGATCGCGATCATGAATG
Source organism: Solanum aculeatissimum (assembly GCA_038996855.1). NCBI lineage: Eukaryota > Viridiplantae > Streptophyta > Magnoliopsida > Solanales > Solanaceae > Solanum > Solanum aculeatissimum. The sequence continues at coordinate 2,998 of JBCEWC010015429.1, forward strand.
CTATTGGAGGGTACAAAAAGATGGCTTTTACTTTGGGGCTCATAGAAATCCTCCATTTGCATATGAGAAACAACATGATTGGCCAAGTGCATTAGCTTGATTTACATAAAATATTTTGAGTCCTTTTCTTGATGTAATGAAATGAAAAGAAAAATATTATGAAAACTGAAATAGTCATGTACAAGTTTGAATACTAGTTAAGTTTGAATACTAGTTTCAAAGTTGAGTAGTAAATCAATGCCAAAATATTTAAAAGCTAAAATTCCAAACAAGTCATGAGCTTTTAATTATTAATTTTTTGGTTTAACTATCAGATGGTAGTGGCCTTGGTCTTACCTCAATAAATAAAACACTTGACTGATTAGCCAAAACTAGTCAAAAACGCAATAAAGAGTAGATTGGGTTGGGTTTGACCCAAACTTGAGCATTCTGGTATGAGTTTAGTTTTTGTATACTATGTCTACACACACGTGTTTGTGTATGTATTTTTTAAATATGCATGTCTTTTTAAGTGTGTGTATATATATATTTGTGTGCTTAAAGAGAAAATACATAAAAATCCCTTGAATTTGGAAGCAAAACTTATTTTAGCACTTTAACTTTTCATATAATTATTTAACTTCCTAATCTCATTTCAAGTAAATTTAAATTCATCTAAACGTGTAATACCCCTAAAGTTTTCTAGCTTAAGATTGGACAAAACGTAACATCCCAAGTCGTTTAAGCTGAGATTGAGTCGGAGAATTAAAAGGGGTTAAAAATAAGTACAAAAATAATTTCGATAGAATTTTTTGCCAGTAAATTCGAAAGATAATTTTTTGTGGAAAAATTGCTTAACCAAAAGAGTACGGATAGATCCACATCGCGGACCTGCCCCAACATAGTACATTTTACACTTTTGTTCATAACGCACTCCATGAATTCGATTTACCTTTTTTTTCATAAAAAGCACTCCACCAGTGGAATTTACCCTGTTGTTTATAAAACGCATGTCACAAATGCATTTTATGTATTAAAAAAAAGAATTAAAATGAAACAAGTTCGCATCGCAAACTTGGTCAATCTCAATATTATTTTTCAATTTTTAATGAAGGGTATTTAAGTCTAACACAACGTTGGATTAGGAGAAAAGAAGAAACTAGCGTTCAAGCTCAACTTTCGAAATTCATGTAGTAATTAGTCATTCTAGGTATGTAAGGTTAACACAATATTAGATTGAGTTCATCCAGGTGCCCTTTCAGCTTTATTGATTCGAGTTGAGTTGAGTTGAGTTTGAGTTTTCGAGTTCCTTGAATTTAATTCTTGATTTATCTATCGTCTTATTGAGTTCCTTGTATGTAAATATGTGTTGATGATGTTCATGGTCAGAGTATTTGATTTGGATGCATGTTCATGTCTTTATTCCACATGAGCCCTAATTGAGGATTATATTTGATTTTATGCATGAATTGAGTTAATTCTTCGTCCTTTAAGTATTATTAAATTATGCATTGAGATGTTATTCCTATACTTTAAGTCTTTAGAGTGTCGTTCATGGTTACATTCCCATGAACTCAAATTGAATTAATGATCATGATTTTTACTATGCATTATTTTGAAGTGAGATTGACATTTTGTTTGTGTGCGTTGAGGAAAGATGTCTTTTAAAACTAATCTGAAACATATTTTACTGAGTCTAAAGGAACATAAATTTTTGAGCATAAACAATGATTTGAGAAAGAGACTCGACCAGACGTGAATGACTTTTAAAGCATGTTTAAATGAAGCACATGATATTTTGAGAGAGGGTTTTGATGAGTTTTAAAAGAGTTTGAAAGTATATTCCTTTTGTTTAAAAAGAAAGATATGATAATTGAGACAAGATTGAACTGATGACGGCCTAATGAAACTAGATGAGGTGTTTTTGAGTAATTTACTCACCTGATAGATATGAGCAAAGCAAATTTGATTTTGGAAGGAGTAGTAACACTGATTTGGGTAAGAGTACAATTATCTCAAACCCCCTAAACTATGCCACCAACATATGATGAGAAAAAGACCATAACTTTGAAGTCTTTATAGATATTTTATTGGATCTATTGATAGTGATAAACTTTACCATGACAATGTATTGAATGGAAGTAACAATGATATTGCTTCGTTGTATCATCACTAACTCATAGGTGATAATTATCGGTTAGAGAAACTTTCACTTAGTGATTGATTTGATTTGGCATGAGTTGCGTGCATATTCTTTAGTTTAATTTCAAAGCATGATTTTGTTCTTAAAACTTGCATGTGTTACCACGCTAAATTGGTTATTGAGTTGAGTTTCATTCTTGTCATTAGGTATTTCTTGAGTATTGTTCTATTAAGATATTTTGCATATCGTACATTTCATGTATTGACACCATTTGGAGTTGCATCATTTTATGATGCAGGTACAGGTGCTGGAAATCCTTAACAGACGCTCTATTGACGATCTATTTCATCCCAGAGATAGTGGTGAAACCTCCTTGCTTTCGGAGGCCTAACATTTATGTTATTTATTGTTTCTTTAGTATCTCTATTTTCTTTGAGGTGACCATGAACCTGACATTAACACCATCTAGATGTTTAGAGATAGAGAGTTCACAGACTATGATGAATTAGAGTTAATATCCTATTTTTTTTATTTGTTCCTTTTCAAACTACTCTCATGATATTTATTTGATTTAGATTGTCGATTTGTAGATCATTATTTTACTGAGTTTCTGATTGATTAGGCCACTAGAATATTTTTGTTATATCTAAACTGATTTTTTTGCTGTTGATTGAATGGGCAATCAAGCCAAGTGGTTCTCTTGGGGACCAACAATGATTTTCGAGTGCCGGTCACATCTATGATACTCTCTCAAGGTATAACAAACTTGGTATCAGAGCACAAAATTCAAGAGTCCTAGTTTGTCTATGAAACCTTGTCTAGTAGAGTCTTGCTTATGAGTTTGTTGTGCACCTCACTTAGAATCAGGAGGCTATGGAACATTAGAAATTGTTTCACTTCTTTCATATTCTGAGTGTAAAGAGGATAGAATGTACATAGATCTTAAGAAGTAAGAATATAAATAATATAGATTTCAATGAGAAAATATAATATAAAGTTAAAATAATAAAATCTAACTCAAGGATTTGAGAAGTTAATATAAAGGTATCGAAACAGTATTGACTTGTTGCGATGCTTGGAATTTGAAGAAGACACCAAAAAGTAAATTTGATCTTTTTGTAAACATAAACAACAATAAATTTTACATAATGCATACGGATTGGCATAAACATATCACTAATAATAAAAATAGTGAAAGGGAAATTTAAAAAGGTAAACATAGAAATAATAATAATAATGTAGGATCATGTTAACGGTCAGAAATATCAATGAGACAATAAAATAGATAGACACTTAAAATAATACTACAATTATCTAGCAGTTATTTCATTTTTCTATTATTACAATGAAGAATTAGTTACTATTAAATTTGTGAATATCTACATATTGCCATTCTTCTATATACAACGTATATATATGTAGCACATATGAGCCTCTTTGAGGTCTCAAAGAAGACATAACAAAAGGAATTATTTCAAAAGATAAAACAAATATGATTAATTTCAACATCAAATTCTCTTTTTATTTATTTATCTTTCTACTAAATATCGTTTTGAGTAGTTGTAAAAGGCCATTTTCCCGTATAGAAAGGGTTTACATCATCGATGCCCTCACAAGCCGTTCTCAACCTTTGACTGTTCATTGTCAATCTAAGAATGATGATTTAGGATATAAGAAACTTTATCCAGGAGACGAGTTTCATTTTAGCTTTAGAGAAAATTTTTTTGGAGGTACAACTTTCTTTTGTCATTTTTGGTGGAATGGCAAAAATATAATATTTGATGTCTTCAATGATGATATAATTTTATCTTGTGGAGAAGTAGCCTCTTTATTGGATCGCGATCATGAATGCTATTGGAGAGTACAAGAAGATGGCTTTTACTTTGGAGCTCATAGAAATCCTCCATCTGCATATGGGAGAATATATAAATGGCCAAGTGCATTAGCTTGATTTACATAAAATGTAACATTCAAATAGCTTCTAATAAAATCTTTAAATCTAGTACTCCTAGTTTGATAGTTGAACAGTAAATCAATTAGATATTTAAAAGCTAAAATCCACTAACAAATCATGACTATTTAATTATGTTTTTTTAGGGGGGTGGGGGATGAATGCTTTTGGAAGTAGAACATACCCTAAAAGCATCGTCATGAAAGGAGTAATTGACATCAACGATGATAACACATATGAAACAGAACATACCCCATATATTTTATTCCCTTGCATTCCCTCCTTTAATTTTCTTCCCTTAAGAAAAAGGAAAGATAGAATACAAATAATTTAATTGTCTCAAACTACTATTTTTTTTTCTTGTCTTAATACAAAATACATCATATTACCAAGACTCTTTCTTCCAATACTCAGGGGGAGGATAACGATGGGCACCAAAATAAAAGCCATCTTCTTGAACTCTCCCATAACATTCATTTAAATCGGAATTTACTTTTCCACAATCTTTTTCAGCTATATGATTATTGAAAACATCAAAAACTTTATTTTTTTTATCCCATTGAAAATGACAAAAGAAAAGTGTACTTCCAAAAATAACTTTCCTACGAAAGCTAAAAAAAAATTCCTCATTTTTATGAAGAACTCTAAGGCCCAAATCATCATCACCAGATTTACAATGAAGGATCAAAGGTTTAGTATCATTGGGAAGGTTATTGGTGATGTGAACCTCATATCTAGAGCTAATACCAATGCTTCTAGCAAAAATGAGTTTTAGTAGAAATATGAGTGAGATAAAAAGGAATTTGGTATTGAAATTAATAATCATATTGTACCCTTGAATGGAAATTTTTCCCTTTGTTATTTCTTTTATACTATAAAGAAATTCATCATACATTTATTTATATATGCATGAAAGCAATCTAATCAAATCTGACTTATCTTTGACTTTGTAGAAGAAATTTGACCTCCATTATAGTTTAATTCCATTTTAAGAGAGTATAAAGGAATATGCTTTTTATTATGCCTTTTTATTTTTAGATAAGAGTATATTGGAAAAAATATTGAATGCAATATGCAGTACTAATTTTATGTATTGTTAGTATTATGCTTGGTATAATTTTTCAGTTATGTATAACATTAGGTATATACTCTAATTAAGATTGTGTTCCAAATTTATTTTATTTTTTTAATAGAGGAAGCCAAAAAAATACAAATAACTTATTTATTTCATCCCATTTTTAAGAGAAAAAGATACAAATACAAGTTGTCCATTGTATATATTATGTGAACATATATATTTTTTCTGTAAATAACTATATGCATTACATCGTACTATTTTACCAGTCATATTTCTTAACATAATAATTTGGAGGGTTACGATGAGCATTGAAGTAGAATCCATCTGCTTGTACCTTCCAAAAGCATTCATAAGTGACAAGATTTTTCACTCCACAACGTTTAGATATGTGATCACTATAAACATCAAATGTTATATTTTTAGAATTTCATGCAAAAAAACAAAAGAAAAATATACTTCCAAAAAGTTTCTCGTTAAAATTAATACCATACTCATCGTTTGTACGAGGGGTTTTAAATCCTAAATCATCATCACGAGATTTACAGTGGAGGGTCAACGGTTTAGAATTAGGTAGAAGGGCGTCGATGATGTGAACTTCTTCTCTATTAGTAATCCACCCAAAACTTCTTGCAAGAACTAGGTTTGGTAGAAAAATGATTGAGAGAAGAAGGATTTTTATGCTGAAATTTATCATATTTTTTACCTTTTGAAATGGTTCTATGCTTTGTTTGAATGGTCTTTTTATCTTTCGTGATTCAACATATAGGGTGTTTGAAACAGACTAAAAAGAAAAGAAGTGTTACGCTTGATAAAACTACCAAAATATCCCTAGATGAGAGACGCATGCATAATGCATCTTCCCAAACTCCTTTGGCAAATCCGAGGCTGGAAATGCGATCAGTTCAAAAAATTGTGTGGGAAAATGGTCTTGGTTGAATTTTAGAGCAACCAGATCAAAAGATAATTTTTCGAAACAAAATTGCAAAACCAAAAAGGTACGCGACAGGTCCGCATAAAACACATTAAACAAGTGCGATTTACATAAATTACACATAAAACGCATTTGACAAATTGATTTATGTGTTATTTTATAGAAAAACAGTTTTTGAACGTGTTTTAGGTTTTCCATCAAGAAAATGAACTGAAGTACGACAAAGCCGCGTCGCGAACTTGCTCCATCATGATACTTGATGTTAGTATTAAAAGAAAGGACATTCTAGTCTTTTTCCCACTCATCCTAGACTAAAACCATGTTGTTTTGAAGTTGTTTTAAACCTTGTATCAATTTCCAAGCGTGAATTTTCAATCATTTATACTAATTCATCTTAAGAACTAATGCTAAGGAGAAAAGAGGAGGCGAGGGAACCCTTATATAATCATCCGTAATGAAAAAATTTCCATAGCATCGCCTGATCCACACGACCTTTTCAAGCATTTAGGGATCATTCAATATTAGATGATTTTTTTAAAAAAAAATTCATGTGTATTGACCCATGAATCTTTTGAAAATATGACCCATTAATTTTTTTTTGGTAATATGACATTTGATCAATTTACTTACAAAATCTTTATTAAACCATCAATAATGACCTATCCACACAACCTTTACCATCACTTAGAGACTATTCAACAAAAATTAGACCATCTTTTTTATTTTTTCATATGTTAGTCCATGACTTTTTAGACGATTTCCTTTATTTTTCGTGTGTCTTAGCCCATGAATTTGATGGCGATATAACTTTTGATTAACTTTCTTGCAAAATCTTTAAAGAAAATAGCCATAATGATCTGAAAAAGAATTTCTCTAGCTTCATCTTGATCAAAATTATTTTTTTTCTAACATTTAGGAGTCATTCAACAAAAATTAAGTGATTTTCTTCATTTTTTGTTAGCCTTTTGTTTTTTTTTGTGATATGGCTTTTGATTAATATTTCTGCAAAACCTTACAGAATCATCTTTAGTGACTCGTGGAAGAATCCCTATAGTTTGTCTTGATCCACATAGCTTTTCAAAGCATTTAGGAGTCAATCAATAGGAATTAGATAAAAAAAAATTAATTTTTCATGTGTGCTAACCCATAATTTTTTGATGATATGACTTTCAGTCAATTTGTTTTTAGTGTGCAAGAATATGACTTTTACTTTGCACCCCGCAAAAATCCTCCTCCTGAATATGAGAAGAAACATGATTGGACAAGTGCATTAGGTTGAATTACATAAAATGTTTTGAGTCCATTTTTTGGTGTAATGAAATGAAGGAAAAATATTATGGAAAATTAAATACTTGTATGCACTGAATTCTTTCGATTAAAACCTTCATTTTATTTGACTAATAAATGTAAATGTTGCACTAACTTTTAATATGAGGCCATGTCACATGTTTAAAGAATATAGAACCATTTCTTTAGCATTTAAAAGATTAAAAGAATTCACATCCCAAATGCTGCAACACAAACCTTAGGCAAAATTATTGTTAATGTCACAAACGTTTTACATTCTGAGCTAGTACCATTACTGTTTGGATTAAAAATAGCACTCAATCTTGGGAGTTCAACAATTCAAATCTACACTAACTCAATGAGAATCATTGAGATTATCCATTGATCTTTGTATTTCAAAACAGTACCAGAAATAGTAAAGAATGAAATGAAAGTATATAAAACTATCTGAGTCCACAAAATTTATTGTGTGTTCTTAAAAAATTTAATCTCCTCATTGTACTCGAGGTTATGGATTATTTTCTTCCGGGATAAAATAGATAAACTATTACAAAAGTAGCGTAGAAACTTATATTTTTGTAAAATGCAGAAAGTCTCTCTGTTTATAGTCAACATTGGGTGTGAACTCACTTGTTCAGAACAGTCACATCTGTTTAGAACAAGCATGATATCTTTCAGTTTACGTGCAAAAATTTGAAAGTCAGATAATTAATTAATAATTCACTAAATTATTCATCATTAATATCAGAAAAGAAAAATCTTGAGATTGATTAAATAAATTTTGTCCAAAAATTTTATCAATCAATCACCTCATTTGTCAAAGTCGTAGTCGAGCCAAGCAAGGGACGACGACGTGAGGGGGTCCCCTCTACTTGACTCTTTAAGAGCTAAAGGAAGTGTTTCGTAATATAAACACAAAATTTTTCCTCTAGTCTACCAATGAGAGAGAAATAATTCTTCATTTTTTCTTTACTTGGTTCTCCAATATTTCCTTATTCTCCCAATCTTCATTTCTCAATTCACATATGCATGAAAAACTTGTGTGATCCATAATTAAGGATTAATCGCATTTGGATAAGTAGGTTTCCCTTTGAACTTTTTATAGTGAACATATATAAGATATATATACTTGATCAATAGATAGATTTGATATCTTCGAATTGTCGAGCTTTTATCTTTGCTCTTAGAATTCTTTAGGCTTTTACCAAAGAAAATTTGTGTTAGGTACTAATATGGAATGACTTTTCATCTCAAAATGTCATAGTATAGGAACTAGGAATATAGAAATGTCCAAATTGTCTTTAGAATAAAATTAAAAATGGACAGAAGGATTTATGCACTAAGTCCGTGACACAGACTTCCTCTGTCTTGGTTCATATTTTTCTGAAATTTTTTCAAGATAAAAATTGAACTAAAATTGGTCAAGTCCACGACCTATACTCTTCTGATTTATCAATTTTTCCCAAAATCCTACATCCAAAAATTTCACCCAAGTCTGGATTATGGACCTGATTCACTTTAGTACATTTTTTGAATTTTGTTTCTTGATTTTGGTATGATCTTAGCTAGGATAGTATGGGGCATTACAAAAAAGGAGAGTAATAATTAAATATTAACAAAATATATAAGAAAAAAATAATGAAATATTACATTTATATTTTAGGAAAAGAGAGTAATAAATACGGTTGGGCAAAATATACTACTTAATAAATGGATGAGTAAATTTAAGGAAATAATAAATTTATTGGGCAAAGTTGAATTTTAAAAAACATTAGTGGTGGTACAAAGTCATAATTCAATTATGAATTGTACTATTTAAATATTTAATATGACATATTATAAAATATCTTATTATTTTATATTTGTGGTGTCATAATATCTTGGTGTTTTTTTTTTTTAATGATTGATGCATACTATATACAAAAAAAATATTCAATCCCCTTTTAACACCCCGCCCCCCTTTCCCCACCCAAAAAAAGAAAGAAAATTAATGAATCTACATATCATATTTCTTGTGTTATGGTCATTAATTTCTTCAAATACATATATATGTAACACACAAGAACCTCTTTGGGATCTCAAAAAACACATAACAAAATTAGGAGTTATTTCAAAAGGTCAAAATATGGTTGATTTCAAGAACAAAATCCCTTTTGTTTATTCATCTTTCTACTAAATCTCGTTTTGAGTGGTTGTTGGTCATTTACCCCCACACGAGTGGTTTACATTGTTGATTTCCTTACAAATAGTACTACACCTCTGAATTTTCGTTGTCAATCTAATGATGATGATCTAGGATATAAAAATCTCTGTTATGGAGAGGATTATCGTTTTAGCTTTGAAGATAATTTTTTTGGAAATACACTTTTCTTTTGTCATTTTTGGTGGAATGGCAAAAATATAACATTTGATGTCTACAATGATAAAATAGGTACATTTTGTGGAGATATAGAATCTTCATCATACTACGATTATGAATGCTTTTGGACGGTGCAAGAAGATGGTTTTTACTTTGCGCCCCATAGAAATCCTCCACCTGTATATGAGAAGAAACATGATTGGCCAAATGCATTAGCTTGATTTACATAAATTGTTTTGAATCCTCTTTTTGGGTAATGAAATGAAGGAAAACTATTAATAAAAACTTAAATATCATTAATTTCAATGAAGTACAAGTGTTTCTAAAGATATTTATGTTTTTCAAGTCTGGCCATATTAGTTTTCACAAAGCTTATTCCAACTTTATTTGCTAAAATGTAACATTCGAATAGCTTCTAATAAAGTCTTCAAATCTAATACTCTTTGGGCTCGTTTGGTGTGATGGATAGGAGAAGTTAATTTCGAGATAATTTTTTAGTGGTCTTTAATTCTTTGTTTGGTTACACAGAAGGGAAAAACTTATTTTAGGATTAAGTCCGCGACAAGTCTGCGATGCGGACCTGTCGCACACTTTTCTGGAATTGCGCCTTTGCTCCAAAAAATTATCTTTAATTTTAATCTGGTTGCTCTAAAAATCAACCAAAATCATTTTCCCACACAATTTCTCATGTTGATTGCGTTTTCGGCCTCAAATTTGTCAAAAAAATTTGGGAAGATGCGTTATACAAGTGTTCCCTCATTTAGGGGTATTTTGGTAATTTTATCAGGTGTAACAGGTTGTTACAACTAATTAGAACCCATGGTAAATTAGAATTTTTTTCTAGTGGCGATAGGGTATTTTCTTGATTCAAATATAGAAGAAGTAGAAGTCTACCAAATAAGAAATATTTAGGAGTCTTTCCATGGCTAGAAGTTGTCACGCCCCGGGAGGGTACCCTAGGCGTGGCCGGCACTCGAAGACTATTGCTAGCCCCCGAGCGAACCGCTTAG
>JBCEWC010015430.1:0-13735 GCA_038996855.1 Solanum aculeatissimum
AAGCCGAGAGGACAATTCAAACCTTGGAGGATATGTTGAGGGCTTGTGTGTTGGAGTTTAAGGAAAATTGGGATGATCACTTACCTCTCATCGAGTTTGCTTACAATTTCCATGCTAGCATCGGTATGGCTCCTTTTGAGGCTTTGTATAGTAAGAGATGTAGGTCTCCGATTAGTTGGTTTAAAATTTGTGAGGCCTCCTTGATAGGAATAGACTTGGTGGTTGAGGCTATTGAAAAGCTGAAGATGATTCAGAAAAGGTTGACGACGGCCCAAAGTCATCAAAAGTCTTATGCAGATGTGAGAAAGAGGGACCTTGAATTTCATGTTGGTGATTGGGTGTATGTGAAGGTGTCCCCCATGAAGGGTATTATGCATTTTGGAAAGAAGGGCAAGTTGAGCCCAAGGTACGTCAGACCTTATGAGATTGTGGAGCGGATTGGTTATGTAACTTACCGGTTGGACTTGCCTTTATATATGAGCTCTATTCATCCAGTTTTCCATGTGTCTATGTTGAGAAAATTGGCTGGTGACCCCAAGGCCATTTCACCTTTGGAAAGTGTGACAATTGGAGAGAACTTGACTTATGAAGAAGTACCGGTTGAGATTTCGGATAGACAAGTGAAGCGACTTCGCAACAAGGAGGTGGCTTCAGTTAAGGTGCTTTAGATAAATCAAGATGTGGAGAGTGCAACGTGGGAAGCAGAGGTCGACATTAAGGAGCGATATCCTTAACTCTTCCAATCTACTCAAGCCTAAGGTACTAGGTTATATCCTTTAACTTGTCCTAATTCCTTGTTTCTTGAGTTTCATGACATTGCATGCATTCATAAACACTAAAATGATTTAAATGATGTTTTGACATGAGTTTCGAATGATTTATGATATGATGCATGATCTCTTGAGTTTTTGTCAGCATGTCTCTTGTTTTGTGATTGATGTCCTCAAGCCCTAGTCTTAGCTCATTCAAGGACGAATGTTCCCAAGGGGGAGATGATGTAACTACCCAAAAACTTTTGAAAACTTCTTATGGTTGGTCTTTTATGATGTTACACTAGTCATGATTTATTTTTGGTAGCCACGGGTTGAGATTAAGTGGTCGAACGCAAAAGGGATCATTTGGTGGCCTAGAGAGGTAGTTTGGGCAGTAGACTTTGATCTAGCATAAATTTTAATGCTGGTTGAACCGTGTGGGATTCTACATAACAAATTGAAGCTATTTGAGTTAGCTTCTCAATGCAACTGGTTTCACTTGATTTGGAGTTTGTATGAGGAAGTTATGGCATAAATAGTGGGACTGCCTGAAATCTGGAAGACATTGGAGATAGGCCCTGAAAATGGCCCAAGGCAAGGACCACGGACCATGAGCCTTGGTACAGTCCGTGTGGGGGTCCGTTCCATCATCCAGTGAGTTGGGAGTGGCTAGGACCCACCCCAAAACACAAGTCATGACTCACGGACCACCCCACGGTCCTTGAGCCTTGGTACGACCCGTCAAGGGGTCCGGCTGGTGGGGCAGAATCTTGGCCTGAGATGGGGGTTGATTCTTGGGCCAATTGTGGCTCCACAGTCCAGTGCACGGTCCATGTGAAGCCACACAACCCGTAAGTCCTCCCATCAAGTGGTCCAGAAATTTCTCCGAGAGTTCGTGTTGAAATGTTGGCTAAGTGTCGTTTGATGGTGCAGTTGACGGTCCGTGTGGCAGGTTCATGGGCACTATAGCACCTCCGTGTCACTCTGCTTGGCATTTAAAAGTCCATTTCATTAATGATAATTTCGTGATTTAATAAGTCTCTAGGCCCCTTTTAGGTATCCTAAAGTCTCCTAAACCCCTAAATCAAGACCCAAACCCTTACTCATCTATTCTAAGTGTCCTCCATTCACTTTGAGAATCCTAAAATCCTCTTGAACTCCATTGAAGAAAGTTGGAAGAATTTTGGAGAAGACAACCTTGACTAGTTTGACTTTGCAATTCCTTTGGTGAATTCAAGGTATGTGGGATTTGTTTCAAGGATCTTCTTTCATCCTTGAAGACCCCAAGAACCCTAACCTTTAAATTATGATTTTATGCTTTCAATTAAGTTATGGATTTTTCAATTATTGATGTATATTAGTGTTGGGAATTATGTGACGTAGTTTTTAAGGGATTTAAACATGATTGTAAGCTTGAATTTATGAATGTTCATGGAAAACCTTAATAATCATCTTGCATGTCCTCTTTCATGATTTAATTGAGCATGGGTTACTTGCGTTATGTCTTACTTATGGATTTCTACATGATTTATGATGAATTACCTTTCAAATTGTAAAATTAAGTTTGAATTCCAATACCCATGTTCTTGATCCTCATTCATGACATATGCATGGATATTGTTCTATTGAAACTCTTGATGAAACTCATGTTTTGAATGTTATGTTAGGACTTGTGATCACATAGTATCCTTGTCGTGGCTCTTTGAGCATATTGGGTGCTTGCACCATATTGACATGTTTTGAATGCTTGATATGATAGGCTATGTAGATGAGCTACTCTTATTGCATTGACATGGAATGATCATAAAACAATTTGTAAACTCTTGACGGCCTTCGGCTTAACCATGAACATGACTTTGAACTATGGTTTGCTTTGACTAATGATGTATGTTTTTAAAGTGAATGTAAGTCTCCCGATTTAAATGTTGCATGTATATATATGTATTCACGTGGGATGAGACTTAGTACCGAGGGATTGGAGGCGGGTGGATTATCTCCACAGGGTCCATACTCCTTTCCGTCAAACCATGTGCCACCATGGGTAATTCCCTAGATAGGGAACTCTATTATGTTTCCCCTTGTTTCAAGGGTGATTAGGGTACTACTTGGCAAGTAGTCCGGATCCGGGTAGTAGCTCGCTCAGGTCTTTACATGTTGTCGGTTGAGGTCACATCCCCAATTTATATATTGATCATAGGATTGCATCTCATGCATCATGGCATATCATCTTGTTATATTATTCTTTGGCTACGTGCACTCTTTAGTATCACTTGTCCCCTTGTCATGCTGCTTGGTCACACTACATTGTCATATGCATTGCATGCCCGCATACTTAGTGCTTAATTGTGCTAACCCATATTTTTGTTCTACATGTTCTAACCATATAGGGACCGAAGACAATATCTACATTCTACCGGACGATGCTTGATAATTTGAGAGGCTTTTACTAGTGGTGAGCCCTTTTTCTCAAGGGCAATAGCCACCGTCTATCTACCTACTTTACATTGTGTTATTTACTTTCTTATGTCTTGAGGGTGAGCCTCAAACTTGTCGAGGCCCCGCTCATCTATGTAGAGGCTTATTGGACCATTCTAGACTTTTGTACGATTACTTGCTATGTTAAACATTTGGTTATGTAAAACTATGCTTATTTAGCCTTGATTATGAGAATTTGTCATTTACTATGCTTATGTTATGAATGTTGGGAATCTTGATTGAGTATATGCTTATGTGGAAAGTCCCATAATCCCGGTGTTCCCCCAAAATGGAACCCTATTTCCCCTTACCCCTAGAGATTATTGTTATGTGCTATGTGTATGCATGCTTGTCCCATTACTAATATTAGCCCCATATCTTGAGTCCCAAGTCCCAAATCCCTTAGAGCTTATGTGTTATGTGTTTAGCTTCCGCGCTTCCAAATCGATGATGAGTGTAATGATACAATGATGGCTTGATCGAGGGCCTTTGGGTTCTCCTTCGCTATGTCACATCTAGGCCCCCTATCTGGGTCGTGACATGTAACCTTTTGTTAAGTATGATTAAACCTTGTATGCTCTTATATGTATGAAATTGAGTACTTTGGGGTAGAATGGTATTATATGGCGATATATTGGCTTGTAAATTAATTGTGCATTCGTAATCTATGTGATCTTAAGAATCATTTGATATTGATATTGAAATGGCACTTATATTGAAACATGATTAATATTGAAACTATGATGATATTGAGATATTGATAACAATGAGGCATTGATGATATTGATACTATGATAATATTGAAATTATTATGATATTGACACTGTAATATAATTAAGGTCATACACATTACATTTACTATTATTTATGCTTTTGATACTTGTGATGGCTATGACCGAGAGATGAGTAAAGAACATGTTGATTGGTGGTTGAGGTCTCTACCAGTCAATGTTTAGTCAAGGTTTCTACCAATGAGTCGAGGTAATATGTTAGCTGATATTATGGCGAAGGTCATTTCCGAACGAGTGAGCATTGGACGAGGTCATTATCAATAATGTTCATAGATACATGGTCTATGTGAGAAGCCCATGGGTTTCGTTTTGACATATATATATTGATCAGTGAATGTGTATCATAGGACAGACATACATCATGATTATTTGACAATGCATCATATTACTTACATCTCATGATATTCACTATATCTCATATCATTCATGTCTCGATAATATAAAAAATATTCCCTATGAGACTATATATTTATTGTATCATTTGACTTGAGTATCAATTGGATATTTTGAGATATGATGCTATGTGATGAGTATATCTATATTATTGTGATTTGCATATTATATTGTTCTTGGATTTTTTTTAGTGTAGGTGTGTAGTTCGGCAGTATGTGGTTGGGTGTTAAGGAGTACTTATGTTTTTCATTGCTTTACATTAGGTTAGTTTCATTTGCTGAGTACCAGTTGTTTTGTTCTCATCCCCTTGCTACATTTTTGTAGGTTGTGAGCCTGAGCCTTCTTGCTAGTTTTTTGACTTAATAAATCAAGTTTTTTGATCTATCAAGAGGTAGTTGTTTGTCCCTTCGGTAGACCTTTGAGGATTCTACTATTATTATATGTTCTACATGATGATTAAACATTGAGACTTGTATTTTATCAAGTATTTTATATTTAGAGGCTTGTACATGTGACACCAGTTCTGGGATAGTTGTAGCTTTTGACTTTCTATGTGTATTCATCTTATTAGACTGTTTATCTTTCACTTTAACAATTACGTTAGGTTGTTTAGGTTTGGGCTAACTCACCTTGGTGGGTTAGGTGAGTTCCATCGTACCTAGATTTTGGGTTGTGATAATTTGGTATCAGAGCATGTAACGACCCAAAGATTTTCAAACTTCGTATTGGTGGGTTGAGGTCCGTTTTGAACTTGTTATGGTTGGTTACTGATGATCATAGATTCTATTCAAGTGGTTGTACTCAAAGGAATCGTGTTGGTGTAGTTTTGTATGGAATCGTGTGGAGGAACTGACTTTGAATGGATATATCTCTTCGTATGACATGAGCTGGGTGGGCCATGACATACCAAAACGAAACTCTCTGAGTTACCTTCACAACGAAATTTGTTTCACTTGATTAGAAGTTTGGATGTGGAAGTTATGACCATTATAGTGAGACTGCTCGTGCACGGAAGTGTGCTGGAAAAGGGGAAGCTGTTTTGGGGCTAAGGCACTGCCTTATGGGAGGGGCCACGGGCCGTGTGCGGGCTCACGACCCGTGAGCCCCTCCGTGGACTGTTCCTTTGAGTTCCAGGGGTGGTGGATCAAGGCCCCGGACCAAGTGAACCTCCACGGACCATTTCATGGTTCGTATGATGCCTCACGGTCCGTGAGGGCCTCCGTGGAGTGGTCCAGATGCTGCCTAGACCCCAGGGCCAGGACTCCGGACCATATGAGGGTCCACGAACTAGTGTAAGGTCTGTGTGCAGCTTCACGGACCATGAGTCCTGCCATATAGTAGTCCAGATTCTTCCAAGATTTCAAGCCAAGGCATGAACCAAGTTAAGCCACACAGTAAGGTTCATGGTCCGTGAACCACTACACAGACCGTGTGGGTGCATTCGTCAATGACTGTCTCAATTATCTTCTTCATTTCATTAATGGTTAAATGGTGATTTTAATTATTCCTAGGACCGTCTTAGCCTTTCTAAACTCTCCTAAAAACCCCCAAATTGAACCCTAATCCCTTTTATTCATTATAGCTCTCAATTCCTCTCGCAAATTCTCTCAATTTTCTCTCATCTTCCAATGAAGACCAAGCTTGAAATTTGGGAAAAATTCAAGTCTTCATTTGAATCTTCTCAATCTTCATGTTAAGTTCAAGGTATGTGGGATTGATTCATGGTTTCTCTTTCAACCATGAAGACCCAAAATCCTTTAACTCAAATTTTGATGAATTATGTTTTTTCTTGAAATGGGTCTTTTAAATTAAGAATGGTTTAGTGAAATTGAAGTGTGGGTTGTTCTTATTTAATGATTTCCAGTTAAACTAAGCCCCAAATTGATGAATTCCCTTGATTTAAGGAAGGTACAAGTATCCATGTCCCCTTACTCTTTAATCCTTGTATGGGTAGTGCCTAATTGAGATTTAATTATTGCTTTAACCTTGAATTTCTGATGGATTCTTCTTTATTTGTATTTAAATTATGAATTCTAGTTACCCATGTTATTCTCATCATCAATCATGGCATTTGCATGTATGAACATAGATTTCATGAAGTATATGATATGGGCTAACTTCCAAATATGTGTATCACTATGATTTTCAACAAGTATGGGTTATGACAAGAATGTGATCACATAATGTCTATGATATGGCTCCTTGAGAAACTATGGGTGTTTACACCAATATGATTTGACAAGTATGGAGTTACTCCTATGCATGAAGTTTGACATGAAAGCGTATTTGACGTTTTAGCCCAATGAAGTATGATTATGAAATGTGTTGACTTTTAGTCATGTATGCGTGGATATGAAGCAAGTGATTCAGCCTTTAAGCCTAATTATGTATGGTATGATGTCAAGTGTTTCCATTCGATTTTAAAGGCATGTATATGTATATGTATTGTTGTGGGATGACAACTTAGCACCGAGTGGGATTGGAGTAGTAAGTGGATTATCCCCAAGGGTCCCACTCTTTTCTCTCAACTATGTGCCAACATAGGTTATGCAACCAAAATGGGTAGTCCCGTAAGGTATGTTGTGATATGATATGATATGTCATGGAATCCTTCCGAAATGACTGGGTCGTAAGGTATGGTGTAGGTAATCTTTGGCAAGTAATCTTCTCTCATCCGATGGGAGGTCTCATCGGGCAAGTTCATGTTGTAGCCCACATTAGTTTGTATGTCGATTATGGTCTCATCCCCTATACTATAAGCATTATGGCATTTCATGCATCATGGATTTCATGGCATATTGAGATACTATCCATTCCTATATTCTCCTTCTATATATGTTCCCTTGTCATCTAACTTATTTGTAGGCTCATGTTCGTATGCATCGCATGCCCACATACTTAGTGCATTATTATGTGCTAATACGTACTCTTTGTCAACATGCTCTAACCACGTAGGAACCGGAGGTGACTTTCATCCCTCGTTGGATACCTAAATAAGGCTCTTGAAGTTGTTACTTGTGGTGAGCCATATACTCCAAGGGCAACACCCACTCCCATCTACCTTTGTCTTTTCTTTATGTTCCTTTACTTTATGACTTGAGGGTGAGCTCGGAATATGTCGAGGCCCCATCTTATCTTATGTAGAGGCATTTTTGGACAAATCGAACTCTATTATACACTATGTTATGTGTTACCTATAATAATATGAATGTCTATGTTAAGTGATGGTATCTTATATTATGCCTTCATTTTTGCTTATGCTATTATGATACGCTTTGATTGGGAATGTGTTTATGTGGAAAGTCCCTAACCCTGCTTTCCCTGATAGCTTGAGTCATACTTACCCGCCCCTTAGAACGTAATTTCTATGTGCTATGTGATTCATGCTTATCCCATTCCCGACCACATCCCTATTGCTTGAGTCCAAAGCCCCGGAATCTCCTAGACTTACGTGTTATTTGTTATTATATGTGCTTCTGAACTGATGATATGTGTGATGATGCTATGATGGCTTGGTCAAGGACTTTTGGGTTCTCCTTCACCATGTCACATCTAGGCCCTACTCTCAGGTCATGACAAAGATGGTAACAGAGCCCTAGGTTTGTAAATGATCCTCGGAGTCCAACATTTCATGTCAATTAGAGTCTGGTTCATGGGTAAGATGCGCACCATACCTATGAGCGAGAGGCTATGATGTCATTTTAGGAATTTTCTCACTTCATTGTCCCCTTACGTCGTGTTGTGTACTGTTTATGAGACGTTTTTAATGTTGGTATTCTTGTTTCTCTTTCAGAAGATACCTCCCAGAAGTGCTCCCCACGCCAGACAGGTTCCGGTCAATATGAAATAGGCCTCTCATGAACCTGTGGAGGAACCTGTGACCCACACTGAATTTCAGAACATGGTGTCTATGTTGGCCCAAGTGGTGGCTAATCGAGATCGGCCAACTAATCCCATGAATGGTGCCACTCCAACTTCTAGGGTGAGAGACTTCACTCGGATGAATCCTTGAGAGTTATTCTGTTCAAAGGTTAATGAGGATGCCCAGGAGTTCATTGATGAGCTCGCTAAGGTATTGATTATTATGGGTATCAGTTCTAAGGAAAACGCTGAGTTTGCTGCATATCAATTGAAAGATGTGGCTCAAGTATGGTACAATCAGTGGTCGGTGGAAAGAATTATAGATGTTAAGGTTGGTTGGGAGGAGTTCAAGATGGCTTTCGTGGACCGATTCTTCCCTCTTGAACTTCGGGAAGACAAATGACTGAGTTCATTAATCTTCGACAAGGTAGCATGACTGTGAGGGACTATTCCCTCAAGTTCACTAAACTTTTAAAGTATGCTCCTATGTTAGTAGCTGATCCCCGTGCAAGAATGCACAAGTTCATTTCGGGTATTTCTGACTTGGTGGTGAAAGAATGTCGTACTGCTATGCTTATTAGGGACATGGATATCTCCCGGCTCATGACCTATGCTGAACAGATTGAGAGTGAGAAGATCAAGGAGCGAAGGGTGAACGACTATAAGAGGGCCCAGTTTGATGGTGGGTTCTCCAACGCTAAGGGTGGTGGCCGATTTGGTCGATTCCAACAAGGCAAAGGTTTGAATGTGCGGTTTGCTAACCCAAGGGTACCTCCTCCTAAGTTACTAATTGGGGTTGGTCCACGAATTCCCCGTTGTGACCAGTGTGGGAAGAACTATATGGGTTATTGCAGGAGAGATTCGAGTGCTTGCTTTGGGTGCAGATGGTTAAACCACAAGATTTACGACTGTCCAAGGGGTGCAAATAAAGATCAAGCAGCCCCCGGTGGTCAAGGACAGCCGATGGCTCAGGTTGTCGGTGCTCCTAAGAATAATAGATTTTATGCTCTTCATGCCCGATGAAGGTAGAGGATGCTCCAGACATCGTGACTTGTATGTTAAGAATCTTTGATTTTGATGCTTACACTTTACTTGATCCGGGTGCAAATTTATCTTTTGTGACTCCTCTATTGGCTGTTAAATTTGGCTTGAGCCCTAAAACCCTACAAGAACCTTATTTGGTGTATACTCCCGTGGATGAGTCTATTATATCCCTAAAAGTGTATCGGGGTTGTCTTGTAAATTTATTGCATAAGGTCTTCCCCGATGACCTTGTAGAACTTAAGATGTATGACTTTGATATCATTCTTCGGATGGATTGGTTGCATGCCTCGGTTGATTGTAGGACTAGACAAGTAAAATTTCAAGTTCCTAATGACCCTGTGTTGGAATGGAAGGGTCGCGATTTTGGGGTTAAAGGTCAGTTTATATCTTACCTCAAAGCCCAGAGAATGATTTGTAAGGGGTGTATCTACCATATTGTGCAGGTTAGATATGTAGAGGGTGAGTCACCTTCTCTGGAATCGGTTCCGAAGGCTAATGATTTTCCCGAGGACTTACCCGGCATTCCCCTTGATAGAGAAGTGGATTTTTGCATAGACCTCCTTCCGAATACTCAACCTATTTCTATTCCTCCTTATCGTATGGCTTTGGCTGAGTTAAAAAAGTTGAAGGATCAGTTAAAGGAATTGTTGGAGAAGGGTTATATTAGATCGAGTATTTCACCTTGGGGTTCTCCCATGTTGTTTGTGAGAAAGAAGGATGGTTCTCTCCGAATGTGTATTGATTATTGGCAATTAAATAAGGTGACCATTAAGAATAGGTACCCGTTGCCCAGAATTGATGATTTATTTGATCAACTTCAAGGAGTTACTCATTTCTCTAAGATAGATCTTCGATCGGGTTACCATCAATTGAAAGTAAGGGAATATGATATCTCGAAGATGACTTTCTGGACTCGTTATGGGCACTTTGAGTTTGTGATGATGTCGTTTGGTTTGACCAATGCTCCAGCGGTGTTTATGGAGCTCATTAATTGGGTGTTCAAACCGTTCCTTGATAATTTTATGGTGGTCTTCATCGATGATATCCTAATTTACTCTCGGAGTGAGCAAGAGCATATGAGTCACTTTAGGTTGGTGCTTCAAACTTTGAGGGAAAATCAATTGTTTGCCAACTTTAGCAAGTGTGAATTCTGGTTGGGAGAAGTTGCATTTCTTGGACATGTGGTGTCCGAGAATGGCATCAAGGTTGATCCTAAGAAAATCGTAGCGGTGAAAGATTGGCCTAGACCGTTGACTCATTCAGATATTAATAGTTTCCTTGGATTGGCCGGTTATTATTGTAGGTTTGTTGAAGCAATTTCTTCCATTGCATCCCCGTTGACCAAGTTGACTCAGAAGAAGGTTAAATTTTTATGGTCGAGTGAGTGTGAGAACAAATTCCAGACCTTGAAGGATCGACTCACATCGACTCTTATTTTAACCTTCCCCAATGAGATAGATGGGTTTGTGGTGTATTGTGATGCCTCATGAACTGGATTGGGTTGTGTGCTTATGCAACATGGTAAAGTAATAGATTATGCATCTCGACAATTGAAGGTGCATGAACAAAATTAACCAACTCATGATCTTGAATTAGCGGCGGTGGTGTTTGCTCTAAAGATTTGGAGACATTATCTATATGGGGTTCACGTGGATGTTTTCACCGATCACAAGAGTTTGCAATATGTGTTCACCAAAAAGGATCTTAATTTGAGACAAAGAAGATAGTTAGAACTTCTCAATTGGTGAGTCTATTATTGCTAGAAGAGTCAATAGGGTTGCCCCTTGATCATATTACATAAAGTCTTGCCTATTAATTTTGTTGAACTTGACATGGTGGATTTTTACATTATTCTTAGGATAAATTGGTTACATGCATATCATGCTTTCATTGATTATAGAACCTGTAAAGTTAATTTCTAATTTCCTAATGAACCTATCCTTTAGTGGAAAGGTCATGATTCAGTCATTAAAGGTAGGTTCATTTCTTGTCTTAAGGCTCGGGAATTGATTGCTAAGGGTTGAATTTATCATATTATATGGGTTAGGGATGTTGAGTCCAAAGTTCCTTCTATCGAGTTGGTTCTGGTGGTCAATGAATTTCTTGATGTCTTTCCAAATGTCCTCTGTGGTGTTCCTCCCAAAAGAGAAATAGATTTTGGTATAGACCTCCTCCCCGATATTCACCCATTTCAATTTCTTCCTACCATATACCTCAATAGAGTTGAAAGAATTAAAGGATCAATAAAGGGACTTATTGGAGAAGGGTTTTATTAGGATTAGCAAGTCATCTTGGGGTGCACTGTGTTGTTTGTAAGGATGAAGGCTGGCTCACTTAGAATGTGCATCGACTATCGGCAACTCAACAAAGTCACCATAAAGAACAAGTATCCCCTACTGAGGATAAATGCTTTATTTGACCAATTGCAAGGGGATAGTTACTTTTCTAAGATTGTTCTTCGATTTGGATACGATCAGATGAGGGTAAAAGAAATGTGATATTCCTAAAATGGCTTTCTGGATAAGGTATGGGTATTTTGAATTTGTGGTGATGTCCTTCCAATGCTCCAACAATATTTCTGGATCTTATGAATAGGGTCTTTAAATCCTACCTTGATATGTTTCTTATGGTATTCATTAATAACATCTTGATTTATTCCTGGAGTGAGGAAGAGTATGCGAGACATTTGAGAGTAGTGTTGCAAACTTTAATGGAAGAAAAGTTGTTTTCCAACATAGATAAATATGAGTTTTGGTAGAAATAGGTTGCATTCATAGATCATGTCGTGTGGGGTAAAGGAATGAAAGTATATCCTAAGATAACAGAACTAGTGTGCAATTGTGTAACACCTTAAAAATCTACTCTTAGGATCCACAATTTGTCGTCGCAAATACATAAGATTGAACCTAGTAATACCTTACTTGTACCTATATTTTAAGGCTTATTAATATATGTGAAAAATGTGTTGGAAGTGAATTTGGTTCATGAGAGACCTCTAGTGCTTAGTAGAGTTCAAAACCTTCCTACCAATTAGGTTTTTAACATTAGATTATACAAGTGTCAACTTTAAATAATCATAACTCTCAGCACAAAATGCATTAGGTGTCCCATAAAGTATCAAATTAAAGATCTTTGAACTAGCTTTTCAATTCCACCAAGATTGCCTCATTTGGAGTTCGGAGCAAAACGTTATGATCATTTTACTATAGACTGCCAGAGCAGAGTTCATTCTACGGTCCTAACTTAGGGGTCGTGGATTGAACTATGACCCATCCTGTCAGTTCATGGAATGACTTTTCCAAGTCCATTTGTGAGTCTCTAACTCTACGAACCTAATTATAGGTCGTAAAGCTTTTATAGGTTGTGGTTTTGTAACAACCTAAAATTTTTACAAAACTCCTTATGGTTGGAATTATATGATGTACTACTAATCATGGTTGAGTTTTGGTGACCACGGGTTGAGTTTTAGTGGCCGAACGCAAAATGGGTCAGTTGGTGGCCTAGAGAGGCCATTTGGACAGTGTATTTTAAACTGTCATAACTTTTGATGGGGGTAAAATCGTATTGGATACTATTTATCAAATTGAAGCTCTTTGTGTTAGCTTCGGAACGCAACTGATTTCACTTGATTCGGAGTTCGTATGAGGAAGTTATGGCCCAAACAGTGGGACCCGCTGAAATTCAGAAGACGTTGGAGATAGGCTCTGAAAAGTGGCCAAGTAAAAGGACACGGTTTGTGAAACTGGTCACGGTCCATGTGGGGTGTCGTGTAGGGGTCCAGTGGGCTAGGGGCAGCCAGGCACCACCCCATGAAGCAAGTCATAGGCCACGGACCACCAAACGGTCTGTGAGCCAATTGACGGGCCGTGAGGGTTTCCGTCCAGTAAGGCAGTAGCTTGGCCAGGCTGTGGTTAGTCTAGATGGCTAAGGTAAAGTTTACGGGACCATGATATGGTCTGTTGACCTTCAGACGGTCCGTCAGAAGGGTTTGTCAAGTGTTCCAGAAAGTCCTCCGAGAGGTCGCGTTGAAGATTTTCCAAGTAGGGTTTGACGGGAGGGGTTCACGGCCAGTGAGCCATTTGATGGCACTGTAGCAACCATTTGGCCCTGTGTCCAGTTAAAAGCTCCATTTTATGTAGGGTAATTTCGTGATTTAACATTTCCTTAAGCCCCTTTTTAGTATCCTAAGGTCTCCTAAACCCCTAAATCATTCCCCCAAACCCTCATTCATCCATTCAAACTCTCCTACACTAACATTGAAAATTCTAAAACCCTCTTGGCCTCTATTGAAGAATGCTTGAAGAATTTGGGGAAGATAACCTTGACCAAGTTTGACCTTGCTATTTGTTGGTGCAATTAAGGTATGTGGGACTTGATTCAAGGATCCTCTTTCATCCTTGAAGACCCTATGAACCCTAA
>JBCEWC010015431.1:0-13734 GCA_038996855.1 Solanum aculeatissimum
TATCCTCTCCCATTTCCATTCTGGTATCGGCAAGGGTTGGAGTAGTCCAACTGGGACTTGATGTTCTGCTTTAACTTGTTAACAAACCAAATATTTTGAAATGTATTCCGCAATGTCTTTCTTCATACCATTCCACCAATAGTGTTCTTTAAGGGTATGGTACATCTTTGTACCTCCAGGATGCATAGCATATGATGATGTATGTGCTTCATTCAAGATCTCTATTTTCAATCTTTCATCATTAGAGACACACAACCTATTTTGATAAAACAAGGAACCATCCTCTCTTAATAAAAAATCATGTCTTTCTCTATCTCTAACTTCTTTGGTCAGTTTCATGAGTTTCTCATCTAACTTTTATGCTTCTCTAATCTGTTCAAGTAGTATGGGTTTAACTTACAGTTGTTCAATAAGTGGTCCATATGAATCAAGTGCAACATGAACATTCATGGCTCTTAACTCAAGGAGCAAAGGCAATGAACTCAAGGATATACTTGCAAAGGATTTGCAGCTTAAGGCATCTGCAACCACATTCATTTTTCCTGGATGCTAATCAATAGTACAATCAATGAGCTCAAGCCATATACATTGCCTTAGGTTTAGTTTTTTTTCTGTACCCATGTATTTTAAGCTCTTTTGATCGTTGAATATATAGCATTTTTCTCCATATAGATAATGTCTCCATATCGTTAAGACAAATACTATAGCAGCGAGTTCCAGATCAGGAGTAGGATAATTCGATTCATGAGATATTAATTTTTGAGAGGCATAAGAAATACTTTCCCTTCCTGCATCAAAACATACCCAAGACCAAAATGAGATACATCACTATATATCACATATTCCTTCCCTTCTATTGGTAGAGTAAGTATAGGAGTCTGTGTCAACAAGGATTTAAGAGTTTCAAAGCTCTCTTGACATTTATCATCCCAAGTAAACTTTTTCTCTTTCTTCAAAAGTTTGGTAAAAGAGGAGGCTATAATGGAGAAGCCTTTCACAAACCTCTTATAGTATCCAGCCAAGCCTAAGAATCTTCTTACCTCGGTTGGACTTTTTGGAGGTTTCCATTCAACAATTTCTTGTATTTTACTAGGATCCACCTTTACACCTTCAACTGACATGACGTGCCCTAGAAACGTCACTTGATTTAGCCAAAATACACACTTGTAAAGTTTAGCATTCGGTTCCCTCTCTTTCAAAATTTGCAAAACAATCTGGAGGTGCTTATTATGATCTTCACTATCCTTGGAATACACTAAAATATCATCTATAAAAACAACCACAAATTGATCCAGATATGACTTAAATATTTGATTCATTAAATCCATGAATATTGCAGGAGCTATAGTCAATCCTAATGGCATCACCAAAAATTCATAATGATCATAATGAGTTCTAAAAGCACTTTTAGGAATATCTTTCTCTCTAACACGTAGTTGATGATACCCAGACCTCAAATCAATCATTGAGAATAATTTAGCACCCCTTAACTGATCAAATAAATAATCAATCCTCGGTAGTGGATATCTATTCTTG
Source organism: Solanum aculeatissimum (assembly GCA_038996855.1). Lineage (NCBI taxonomy): Eukaryota > Viridiplantae > Streptophyta > Magnoliopsida > Solanales > Solanaceae > Solanum > Solanum aculeatissimum. The sequence goes on from JBCEWC010015431.1 coordinate 1,537, forward strand.
ATTGTTATTTTGTTCAATTGCCTGTAGTCAATATACAACCTAAGAGTTCCATCCTTTTTCTTTACAAATAAACCAGGGGCTCCCCAAGGAGAAACACTGAGATGGATAAAACCCTTCTGAAGAAGTTCTTGTAACTGACTTTTCAACTCCTTTAGTTCTACTGGAGCCATTCTATACGGAGTAATAGAAATAGGAGTAGATCAGGGAATAAGCTCTATTGGAAATTCAACTTCCCTTTTTGGGGGTAACCTAGGGAGATTTTCTGGGAATACTTCTAAAAAATCACACACGGTAGGTATGTCTCTAAGACTAGGGATATCCAAGCATGTATCAATTACATGAGCAAGATATACATCACAACCTTGCCGAATTATCTTTCTTGTCAAGGCCGATGAAATAACTTTAGATGTCAATGATTTGTTTCCTTGTACAATGATATGAGAAAATGCAGGGTCCTTAAAAGTCACAAGCTTTGATCTACGATCAACTACTTCATGATATTTATAAACCCAATCCATCCCAATAATAACATCAAAATCTTGGAAGGGCATCTCAATCAAATCAGTTGGGAAGACTAGCTCTTCGATTATGAAGGGACAAGCTTGGTAAATTTGATTACAAACAATTTGGTATCCCAAGGGACTTTCAACTAGAACATTATGGTAAAGCCTCACAGATTTCATATTTTTAGGAAGAACAAGTGATGAACAAATATAAGAATGTGTAAAATCAAGATCAAACAATGTAAACACACGTAAGCCAAATGAGTGAAATTTACCAACAACCACATCCTGGCCATATTGATCATCTCTCTATTTCATAGAATAAGCTCTTGCAGTAGCCCTTGGCCCACTAGATTGATTTGTTCCACTTGCTCCTACCGCTTGAATGTTTTTTAGTCTTGCACCTCTGTTAGTTTGAGGAGGATTAATAGAAGGCTTCTGAACTGAGCTTTCAGTACACAAGGAAGGAACATATTTAGGACAGTCCTACACTTTATGATCAAAGCTACCGTAGTTAAAACATGCACCAGAAGCTCTCCTGCAAACACCATAATGATTCTTCCCACATTGTTCACATATAGGAACACGAGTCCTGCCTTGGCCATTATTTGGAGTGCTACCAGTAGAAAAATATAATCTGATTTTCTTGGGTTACGATGACTTGTTAATACCACTAGCCTTAGAATCATTAAATCTTCCCCTTTTGTATGGACCTCCGAAATCTAATTTGGGCTTTCAGAGTTTATTTTCATGTCTACTAGCTTCTTTCTTATCAAGTCTTTCCCAAGTAAGAGCAGCAAAAACTAATTTACAAAAGTTCTCATGTTGCAATATTGCTAATTTTTTTCTAATTGAATCATTCAAACCATCTTCGAATCTTTTGCACTTATCTTTCTCCTCTTTAATAATATCTACAACATAACTAGAAAGTCTTAGGAACTTTTGTTGATATTCAGCAATAGACATGCCCTGCTACCTCAGACATAAATACTCTTTTTTCATAGCATCACAGTAGGTAGGTGGAACATACTTCATGCGAAACTCCTTAACAAAATCATTCCATGTAAGAACTGGAGGTTTTACCTTGACATTTGGAACACTTACCCACCAATCATAAGTATCCTTTCGTAATAGTGAGACAACATACTTAAATTTGGAAACATCTGAACACTCTAATTGCTCAAAAATCCTATCCATACGTTCCAGCCATTGCTCAACATCGGTGGGATCAACAGTGCCTTCAAACTCTACTCCACCTATTTTCCCATTTTCTCAAAGTTTATCCCATTAGGATCATGCATCGCTTTAGCCATGTGGTGGAAGAATTTAACCATTGTGTATCTATGTTGCACAAGTGCATTAGATATTCTTTATGTATTACTCCCATTGAGTATATTCACATTGTTGAATACTTGTCTTATAATAAGGTACCAGAAGTTATTTGGGATCGACAAGTAAGGAAGTTTCAAAATAAAGAAGTGGCCTCCATGAAGGTGTTGTGGTGGGACAACAATATTAATGAAATAACTTAGGAAGTTGAAGAAAAAATGATAAAAAAATATCCCCAACTATTTAAAACTTAAAGTGAGTCATATTTGAGAAATTGACAGTTATCTTTTTACAGTAACTTAAATTTTAAATGATTTGGAAGTGTAATTTGTATGGTTTATTTGGGGATAGCTATACGAAGCTTGGAGGCTATAATTATTAGAAGTTAATATATAGTTTGGACAGATAACAAGTATATCCTAAAAAATATACTTGGTAGATAGTAATGCAACCAAGGGGATGTCTTGACATATTCACGGACGAATGTTCTAAAGGGGGGAGACAGTGAGACCTCGTGTTTCTAGTTTTCCATAATATATATAGTGTGACATGTTATATAAGGAATATATGATTTTGGATAGCATCTAAGGATGACAAGGCTGCAAATCTGTGTTAATATTAAGGAATTAAAGTTTTAAGTCAAAAGAATCCTCTTAAACATGTACTCGAGATTAGAGCAATGGCCCGAGTGGTACCTTACCTTTTCAGAAGGTTTAAATTATATTTCACTTATTGGATGGGAATAAGAGTGAATAAATTGATGATAATGGATTGTTAAGGGGCATTTTAATAGCTGAAAGGTAATATGTTAAGTTTTGGAGTCAAGAAAGTTGCAAGATAAATGTGAGCTGAAGTTACCTTAAGCTTCTTTAAGAAATCCTTCTTAAATTTGGGTCAAATGTATCAGATCATATCTCTAAAAATATAAGTATTTATAAGGTTCATGACCTATCAAATTAAAGGTCTATGAGTCTAGTTTTCAACACACAAAATCATGCATCAATCTGACTTCTGAATAAAATGTTATGACAGTTTTACCATGACTACCCAAACAAAAATCTAGGTCTTGGGCCGGGTCGGGTCAAGCCCACATATGTGTCAGCTGATTTGACCTTTTAAAACTCTAACAATCCTTTTTAATCCCAAAATAGTAGAGACTCTGAATTTGAAGCTCCCATAAGGTCTCTATGCTGTTTAGGAAAATTCATCGCATTTTTATCGTTAAAATTCACCCACGTGCCTAGAAATGTATGCCTTATATTGTTCAAAGATTTGTTATTTATGATTCTAAATGTCATATTTTTACTAAGTTATGTTCAAAGATTTTGTGGGATGACTTAGCACCGAATGTGGCATTGAGGTGGGGTTCGGTAACGGAACTTAATAGCAGCTTTTTGTCACACTAACTATGTGCCACTATAGGAGCCTTTGTAGGCTAAGCTAGTGGATCTGCGCACGTGATGTATGTTATAAAGATGCATGCTAAGTTGATGAAGTTCCACCTGGCAAGTGGTCTCCCTGTGGCAATGTTGGGGGTTATGTTGGATTTCATGTCGATTAAGGTCTTCTCCCACAAATATATGATTCCATGATGTGCTTTCATTACTTATGATTCCTCATGTATTGACTCTTCTTCATATTGAGCGATATTCCTTGTGCATGCTTAAGCTTATGTTTATGTATCTTACTACCTCATGTGTACTTATACATTTTCTTAGTAAAAATATGACACTTAGAATCATAAATAGAAAATCATAAGAGTAGCTCTTTCTTGTTTTAATTATGCATTTCTTTATGTTTTATACCTATGAATGCTTAAGATATTTAAGATGGCTTGTATGTGATGTCTTTGGATATCTCATTCTTTGTGTGACGACTAGGCCCCTAGGTCGGATCGTTACATCAATTCGTACCCAAAATGACATCAAAATTTACCATATCAAGAATCATGTCCACCCAAGTATCATAACCTGCCAGGGTACAAGATAAGATCGATATACATAATCCACCACTAAGGTTAGATTCTAACTAGAGGTGTTGGATTTCTGACTAGGGCTGCAAAATAAGTACAATATGGGTCAGAATGGCTTTGCAAAGGACATTGTCTAATCATATAGCCAGGATCTCCACAACTATAACAAGATCAAGGATTGAGATGCTAATATGAAGAACCAAATAAACAATTATAGCCACACTGACCTGCCAACCTCTGAACACTAGATGAACCAAAACCACCCTCTATAGCTTGTAATGTACGCCATGGACCCTGATGCTGGGATGAACTACCTTCTCGATAAAACCCTCTATCTTCTAATGAGGTACCAGAATAGTGACCAATAGATTGGGACCTCTTGGGTCCCTAAATTCCTCATGAACCATCAATTTTACCTCCTTGGCGATACTTACAATTGTCTGAATGGAGGCTCTTTCACGAGCTTATTTGAGGACATAGGATTTGATAGAGAAAACCAATTCCCTCACAAACCTGCAGACTCTCTCTGCCTTAGTAGGAATCAAAGATATGGCATCGTGAGACAACTGACAAAATTAGGCGTGATATTCAGTAACAAACTTGCTACTTAGGTCAAGCTCTTAAACCTCTTTCTACTATTCTCTCGAACACTCCAAGGAATAAAATGGTCCTAAAAGAACTTGAGAATACATCTCACTCTACCAGAAGGGATCCAACTAGTCTAGCTCTCATGTATGTCTTCCACCACTCCCTAGTGGTGCCTCTAAGCTAAAGAGCAATAAATCTTAAACCTCAGAGATCAACTAGGACCACAACATTTGACATCTCCTAGAATAATTTCAAGAACTCATAAATAACCTCACTCTTACAACCCTAAAACCAGGGTGGTTTCAACTTTTGAAACCTCGTATAACTCTATTGGTCATCAACTACAAGAACTAGCTTGGGGGAAATTTATGTTGATGCAAGAACCAATGGTGGATAGCCCACCTGATCATGAAGAGTAGGACCCTGAACCATAGGATTCTATTCATATGCTCAGGTTTGTGATCTTATTCATATACTCAGGTTTGTGAATCTTCCAATAGAATCTGATGTTCTAGACCTGTCCATCTTCCGAAAGAACACACGACACTTAACACTGACACAAAAATCCACGCATGACTAAATTAAAAGAAGTAAAAGAGAATTCTTATAATAGTCTTCATAGCCTCTAAAAGATAAGCAACGAAAGTCTCCTAGCCAATCCTTGAGACTCCATTTGACTGGGCTTGTACACAGGTAAGATCTATGAACCTAAAGCTCTTATATCAAATTATCATGATTAAAAATCGATTGTAATTGCACTTATCTTTAATTCATCAAGACATGTTAGCCTAAATAGGTAATAATAAGGAAATATGGAAGCTAAAGCGATAATACAATCTAAATAGCAAGGAATAATCATAAAGAATGAAAATCATAGTCTAAAATCATCCCAAGATTGGTGTCACATTTACAAGCCTATATTATAATAAAGTAAGAAAGAAAATAATACAAATCTCAATAGACATTATTTCTCAAAAAGAACAAGATCAATAATGAAGTTTGACAATCTTGAGGGTAGATTGGAATAGACAAGCAACTACCTCTCAATCTATTACAAGTTCGGTCCACAAAGAAAAAGAAGCATCAACTAGATCCCGACTAACAACCTACACACATCTGTAGAAATAAGAATCAATATAAATAAGTACCCATCAAGAGGATCTAACCGCAGGTAAAGAATAAAGAACTCAAGTACTCCTTCCTTCCCAACCACATACCTTCAAAATTACAAACCTACATATAAGAATGGCCAGCATACACACAATATAGATATATACATTCACAGTCTTAGTACACAACATCTCAATTGATCAATTTCAATAGTTTACAAGAACAGAATCAATCAATATGTCACACCTAATATAAATTAATACATTTATAACAAGGAATAAAATGGAATGGGATGCCATGATATGTAAGAAATACAATGCAAGGTCAAACAATCGTGATGCATGTCTGTCCTATGATACACATCTGATGATATAATCAGAATAGATTCATGGGGGCCTCACATAGACTATGTATCTGCCAAAATTATTTTTCTTCAACATTTATCTTTCATATCTAGCCAAAATTATTTTCTTTCAGCGTTTCTTTTCTTTTTTTCTTTGTCATAATCATTTCCCTTTGGCATTTTTTTCTTTTCTTTTCTAGCCGAAATTATATTCCTTTGGTTTTTCATTAACTGTGGAACATCAAGAAATATATCATCACAACACAATAATCATTTTCATAGACATAAGAATATGCAAGAAGTTCACACAAGTAATTTATTGAATAATCAAGAATTAATCTCATTATTCTTGCAACACTTGATTCATCATCAAAAGTATCACACAATAGTTTTGTCACATCATGTCTCAAGTTCTCAATAACCACTTTATCATCATAGCTTAAAACTACTTCTCATTTAATCCATGTTTCACTAGTATTCATTTCAACAACTTCAAGAAAATATTAGATTATACAAAACTTATCCAACATCATATATAGAGTACTTCAATAGACAATTCCACATTAATATGAAACAATGCTCAACAATTAAATCAATATGAACAATTTCTACTTTCAACAATCAGGAATTAGAAGTTCAACCCACATTATCAACTCAAGGATCATTGTCATTAATAAGTGCACACCAATTCAAGAGTCAATTTACACATGTTATCACATAATCATCCCCATTACCCCCGACATATTAGCTAGGCCATATTGTTACTTCTCGAACATACAAAGAAGAAAGATACAAAGTTCAATTAAGCACAACAAAGTTTAGAAATTCGCTTATCTCAATAAAGCTAAACAACCTATCTAAAAAAAAGTATTTCCCCTTTTTATTTGAATTCAACACACCATAATCTAGTCAAAAATAGGTTTACAATCACATTTCAAGACTAATGCTACCAAGTTCATACAATTTAGAGAAACGGACAAAATGATCCAAGATTTTGATATCGAGAATTGAGGCAAAAATGTTGAATTTATTAAATGAAAATATTTTTCAAGTAATTAGAAATCTATTGATGAAAATGGAGCTTAAATGAGCTCATAATCACCATTTTTATGAAAGAAATTCAAGTTCATGAAAAATCTCCAATTTTCTCAATTGAAAACACCTATTTTGATGTTAAAATCAAGAAATAATCAATGGATAATGAAGAGGATAGTTGAAAATATCTTTTCAATGAAATCTCCTTGAAAAACTAAGTGAAAAATCACCTAACCCGAGCTCTCAAGTTCAAAAATGGAGAAAATGACTAAAACTTATGACCAGGGACGTGAAACTAGGTCTCTGATGTTTCTTAAGAGACAAGGGGTCGCTTAAGAGGCACGCAGAAAAGTGGAAGGCTTTGGTTAAGTGGAGTTTGGTCACTTTCATGATCTCCGCTTTAGCAAGCCCTGCCTCCCTTTAGCGATGGTCACTTAGCGACCAAGCTTTGCTTAATCGAGGATGGAGGCACTAAAAACATAATAAATTTCACCAACACATCAAAAGCTCTAAATCAACCCTCGAAATTCATTCAGAACCCCGTGCACACAGACCATATTTGCAACCCTACTTAAATCGACATTCAGGACTCAATGAAATCATTACAAATCAAATATGAGGTCTCCTTAACCCATAATCTAATAAGGCGCAATTAAACTAACTTAGTACACTTGAAATATTGAAATACTAACGGAATACTCAAAAATTATGAAGAAGCTCATTCAGGAACTAAAGTCACCCCCTAGAATATAACGACCCAAATATTTTTGAACTTTACAATGGTTGGTCAAGGTTAGTGTTAACCTCTTCATGGTTGAATTTTGGTAGCCATGGATTGTACTTAAGTGGCCTGGTTCAAATGAATTGTTTTGGTGGAAGGTTGTAAGGCTGTCTAGGAAGCACTGACTTTGAGAGGGCATATAGTTTGGTGCAAGATGAACTGTGTAGTATATTATATATCAAATCGAATCTCTTTGAGTTATCTTCTCAACACAACTGGTTTCACTAAATTAGGAGTTTGGATGTGAAAGTTATGGCCTTTGCAGTGAGACTGCCCATAATTAGAAATATGCTGAAAAAGGGTTCTGGATTGGGGTCTAAGTGGGGTACCACGGACTGTTTGGTGGTTCACGGTACATGGTGGGTCCCGTGGGTTGATCCAGTGTGTCCCTTAGGGTTCGGACCAAGCCATGGAAAAAGTGTAGCCTCACGGACCACTTCACGGTCCATGTGAGCCTTCACGGTTTGTGAAGGGCCCCGTGGGTTAGTCCAGTGAGTTTCCTAGGCTTAGGGCTGGTTTCTGGACCAAGTATGGTCCCACATATAGGACCAAGACCCATGATCTAGTACACGTCCACTGGGTGTCCTCTGTGAGGCCCTATTTTCTGTAAATTCTATCTGTTTCATTAATAGTTAATTCGTAATTTTGTTTAATCCTATGCCCCTTTTGGCCTTTATAAGGTCTCCTAAGACCCCAAAATCTAACCCTAATCCCCTTTTATTCACTCTAAAACTCTTCAATCCTCGCCACAATTCTCTCAATCCTCTTGACCTCCATTGATAAAAGCTTGAAGAAATTTGAGAAAAATCATCTTTCTTGAAAATCCATTCAATTCTCTTCGCTAATCTCTAGGTATGTGGGTTTGATGAATCCTCCTCTTTAAATTATGAATTTAAGTTTTTCTGAATTATGGGTTCTTTAAATTTTGATGTATTTCATTGCATTGAGTTGTGGGCTGTAGAAATTAGGTGATTTAATGATTATTTAAGTTTGAATTTTATGAAATGCATGAAAATTCTTGAAGGATGAATGTGCATGTCCCTTTAATGATTTAATATGCATGGGTAAAGTTCATCATATTTTGATTTGGAACCTTTTCATAAATTAAGTTGAATTATATATTGAATTAAGGTTTGAATCTCCATTATCCATGTACTTGGTTTCTCATTCACGGAATATGCATTTAAGAATGGTTATGATAAAATTCTTGGTAAGGGCATGACCTTCTTTTTAGGCTATCATATGTTAAGTCTTGGGATCACATAGTCTCTTGTTATGGCTCTTTGAGCATTATGGGTGCTTGCACCATTTTGATATGTTATGAAGGTTTGATATGATAAGCTATGTAGATGGGTTACTCCTATTGCATTGATATGGAAATGGTTATGGAAATTCTTGTTGGATTTGTGCCTATGGGTATGGATTTGATCATGTTTCGGTTTGTCTAATGATGCATGATTTGAAAAGAATGTCAACTCTCCATTTTGAAAAGCTTGCATGGATATATATATGTATTCCCATGGGATGAGACTTAGCACCGAGGGATTGGAGTCAGGGTGGACTATCTCCAAGGATTCATACTCCTTTCCGTCAAATCATGTGTCAACATGGGATATCTCCCTAGATGGGATTGACTTGTTACGTATCCCCTTGTTGAAGGGTTGACTAGGGATCTACCTGGCAAGTAGTATGAATCCAAGTAGTAGCTCGCTCGGGTTCCCTTTATTGTCGGTTGAGGCCACATCTCCGCTATGATATGATCTTAGGTTGCACTTCATGCATCATGGCATGACATCTTATTATGATAGACTCCTCTTTTGACTATGTGCATTCCTTTCGTATCACTTGTCCCCTTGTCATCTCGTTTGGTCATACTATATTGTCAAATGCATTGCATGCCCGTATACTTAGTACATATTTTGTGCTAACCCATACTTTTTATCTATATATTCTAACCATGTAGGGACTGGTGATGACTTGTATCTTTCATTGGACGACGAGTGACATCCTTGGAGCTATTTGCTTGTGGTGAGACCCTTTGTTCAAGGGCAATAACTACTCTGTATCTTCCTTGTATTGTTTATTTCCTTACTTTATGTATTGAGGGTGAACCCCAAACTATGTCGAGGCCCCGCTTTATCTTATGTAGAGGCTATGTTGGACACACTAAAACTCTTGCACATTATATTATGTTTTATTAGGATATTAAGACCATTGGGATTTTTTTATGAAAATGATGTTCTGGTTATGCTTATGATTATGTTTATGGGCTTGTGAATGTTGGGAATGTGCTTATGTGGAAAGTCCCCTAACCCAGTATGCCCCCATAGATTGAGTCTAAAGCCCCGTTTCCCCTAGAATTATGTGTTATGTGTTTACTTTTCCGCACTTCTGAACCGATGATGTGAGTAATGATGCTATGATGGCTTGATCGAGGACTTTCAGGTTCTCCTTTGCCATGTCACATCTAGACCCCTTTTTCGGGTCATGTCAAAAATAGTATCAGAGCCCTAGGTTTGTAAATGATCCTCGGAGTCCAACATGTCACGCCAAGTAGAGTCTTGTGCATAGGTGTGATTTGCGCCATACCTATGAACGGGAGGCTATGATGACGTTTTAGGAATTTGCCTCATTTCGTTGTTTCTCCATGTCGTGTTGTGAGTCTTTATGATAAAGTTTCTAAACTCTTGGTATTTTTATCGCTCTTTCAGAACATGTCTCCTAGAAGAGCTCCCTTCCCCCGTCAAGCTCCAGAATTTGAGGAACAAGTATCTCATGCAGAGTTTAGAAATGTGGTGTCTATGTTGGTCCAAGTAATGGCTAATCAAGCCCGGCTAGTTAATCCTGCAATTGTTGGTACCCCGGCCTCTAGGGTGAGGGATTTCACCCGGATGAACTCTCCAGAGTTCTTTGGCTCAAAAGTGGACGAAGATGCTCAATAGTTCATTGATGAACTCACTAAGGTGTTAACCATAATGGGTCTTAGTTCTGAGGAGAAGGCTGAGTTGGCTGCATATCAATTGAAAGATAGGACCCAGGTATGGTATAACCAGTGGCTAATAGAGAGGATGGTTGATGTAAAGGTTGGGTGGGAAGATAAAATGGCCTTCTTTGACCGGTTCTTCCCTCTTGATTTTAGAGAAGCCAAAATGACCGATTTCATCAATCTTTGATAGGGCGTTATGATCGTGGGGGATTATGCTCTCAAAATTAGTAAGCTTTCCAAATATTCTCCCATGCTTGTATCTGACCCCATGCAAGAATGCACAAATTCATCTCTGGTGTCTCTGATTTGGTTGTGAAAGAGTATCGTACGACTATGCTTATTTGAGATATGGACATCTCAAGACTCATGAATTATGCCGAGAAAATTAAGGGTGAAAAGCTTAAAGAAAAGAGGGTGAGTAAAGCTAAGAGGGCCCGACTTGATGGTGTGTTTTCCAACTCCAAGAGTGGTGGTGGGTTTGGTCGATTTCAATAAGGCCAAGGTTCAAATGTGAGGATTGCTAATCCAAGGGTGCCTCCTCCTAAGTCACAAGTTAGGGGTGGTCCTCGGTTTCCTCGTTATGGCCAATGTGGTAGTAGTCACATGGGTGAATATAGGAGAATTACGGATGCTTTCTATAGGTGTGGTAGTGTAGACCACAAGATCTCTAATTGCCCAAAGAATGTGAAGAAGGATCAGCGGCTCCCGGTGATCAAGGGTAACCGAAGGCTCCGGTTGGTGGTGCTCCTAGGAACAACAGGTTTTATGCTCTTCATGCCCGCCTAGAACTGAGAAAGCTCTGGACGTTGTGATTGGTATATTAAAAATCTTTAATTTTGATGCTTATGCTTTACTTGATCCGAGTGCAAATTTATCTTTTGTGACTCTTGTGTTATCTGTTAAATTTGGTTTGAGTCCTGAAACTCTAAGGGAACCTTATTCGGTGTATACTCCTATGGGTGAGTCTATTGTTGCCCAAAAAGTGAATCAGGGTTATCTTGTCTCCGTGTTGCATAAAGTATTCCTCGGTGATCTTGTAGAACTTGAGATGTATGACTTTGATGTTATCCTTGGGATGGATTGGTTGTATGCCTCATATGCTTCAGTTGATTGTAGAACTAGGCAAGTTAAATTCCAAGTTCCTAATGAACCTGTGTTGGAGTGAAAGGGTAGTAATTTTGTAGTTAAAGGTCAGTTTATTTCCTATCTCAAAGCCCGAAAGATGATTTGTAAGGGGTGCATTTATCATATTGTACGGGTTAGAGATGTGGAGGGTTAGTCACCTAAGCTTGAATCAGTTTCGGTGGTTAATGAGTTTCTCGATGTGTTTCCCAAGGACTTGCCCTGTATTCCTCCTAATAGAGAAGTAGATTTTGGCATAGATCTCCTTCTGGATACTCAACCTTTTTCTATTCCTCCTTATCGTATGGGTCGGCTGGAGTTAAAGGAATGGAAAGATTAGTTGAAATATTTATTAGAAAAGGGTTATATTAGGCCGAGCATTTCACCTTGGGGTGCTCCCGTGTTATTTGTGAGGAAGAAGGATGGGTC
>JBCEWC010015432.1:0-13732 GCA_038996855.1 Solanum aculeatissimum
CATATACATATACATATACATATACATATACATATACATATACATATACATATACATATACATATACATATACATGCTTGAAATAGGAACATACATCTTTTCAAAACATTATCAAGTACACTTGGGCTTATAAGCTAAAACATACTTCATAATCATGCATATTTAGGCTAAAACAGCCAAATCATATCATAATCACACATGCTTGGGCTCTAAAGCCAAATCATATTTTATTTTATAATTCGTACTTGTACCTGTTGGTGAATCCCCACCCATAAGTGCTTAAAAGCCATATCATAAACATTATGTGATCACATGTCATGTCATAATCATACTTGCTTGAAATCATAGTAATAATCATAATTGTGTAATAACCCACATCATAAATCTCATGAAAATACTTGTTCATGCATGCATATGCCATGAGGAATGAAGGAATAGCATAAGTATTAGAAATTCATAATTAAAATATCATAATAAATCCATAAAGAAATTAACAATTCAAACATAATAGAATTTACCCATGCATAGATTCATAGATTAAAGGGATATGCATATTTAATTCTTCATAAAGTCTATGTAAATCATAAGAATAAGATTCACATCATAAAATCAATAAATAAGTTCATCCCATAGCTCAATTTCAACAAATTAAAACTAATTTAAGAGACTCATTCGCAAATCATACCTAGAAATCATAAAATTGAAGAAATAGATTTTTGGATCTTTGTGATCAGAAAGGAATCCTGAATCAATCCCGCATACCTTGCTGAAATTAGAAGAATTAAGATGGATTTGACTTGAATTGAAAGCCCACTTGAAATCCTAGCTTGAATCATCAAAGTCTTGCTTGAATGGAGTCTTTAGGATTTGAATTTTTAGAGTCCAAATATTTTCTAATGAGGATGAATTATAATGAAAGAGTATAAGATGATTTAGGGGTCTACAATATCTAAAAAGGTCGTAAAGGACCCTTAGAATAACCCAAAATTATGGAAGGTCCATTAATTAAATGGAATTAAAAATTCACAAAGACCCCTACATGGACGGTCTTTACAAAAATAGGAATAACTTAATGATTCTAACTTAGAATTAGGTTAACCTAGATGAGTTGAAAAGATAATTCAAAGATCTTTACTTTGGTAGGTGGTAGGCCACCCTGTTATTATTTTGCACAGAGATATGACAATTTGAAGTAGATCCTTATACCTATTCATGTGAAAAGCTTAGCCAATGGAATTCCTTTGAACTTGACTTGATGAAGGAGACCCATGATGACCATAAACCACATAAATAAGCTTGAATTGAAGGCTTGAAAGTGAATTTAGCTTGAGCTTGAAGGTTCCATGGAGATCATTCGATTAGATCTTCAAAGGAGGATTTAAAAACCATTTTGAATGAGTGAATGAGGAACTAAGTATTATGGAGTGATATGAGGTGATATGAAAAGCTTAGAATTGATTTAGGAGTCTAAAGGACTAGCCCCAATTAAACGGTCCTTGGAAAGAACATGTCCAACCTTGTTTAATCCTTATGAAGCCCGAATACTTACAAAATTTCCCAGAAGCAAAGTTTTCTCACCTTTATCCAATCTTAAAACTTGTGGGGTAATACATTTAGTATTTTCAAGTTCCTCGACACCCCTACTCAAAACTTGAACCACTTTGAATGGACCTGACCACATTGACATCAATTTACCTTGAAGCATTCTCAACGTGAATTGTACAACCAGATCGGGTCTCTAACTTTGAAGAATCTTCAAATCATTCCATTGTTTCATTTTCTTCTTGTATGAGGCTAAGATTTCATAAGCTCTCAATAGAAATTCATCCGTCAAGTGATGTTGAACCAAACATGAATTGATAGAATCATCCTTATCAAAATTCAACTTCAATGCCCACAAAGCTTGGTGTTCAAGCTCCATCGGTAGATGACAGTCTTTTCCAAACACAACCTATATGGAGACATCCCAATAGGAGTCTTATAAGCTAAACGATAGGCCCATAATACACCATCAAGCTTCCTTGACAATTCTATCCCAATTGCTATTCACTGTCTTGGAAAGTATACTCTTAATATCCCTATTTGACAACTCCACTTGACCATTTGTTTGAGGGTGATATGGAGTTTTCACACGGTATTTCACCCTATATTTGCTAAGCTATGATTCGAACATCTGATTACAAAAGGTTGACCCACCATCATTGATTATGTTATGAGTTATACCAAATTAAGTTAGTATGTTCCTCTTTAAGAAATTGATCACACCTTTACCATCATTGGTAGGAAATGCCACAACTTCCACTCATTTTGACACATAATCCACCACTGCCATGATGTAATGGTTCCCAAATGAACTTATAAATGAGCCATGAAATCAATACCCCACACATCAAAGATTTCCTCCTCAAAGTATAGGAGTAAGAGGAAATTTATGCTTCCTAGAGATGTTTATTTCAATTGAAATTGAGGGAATGCCTTGAAAAAGGTGTAAGCATCATGGTGGAGCAACGGCAAAAAATTACCACTTTGCAACACCTTAGAGGTTGTACGAATGCCTGTATAGTGACCACCAATTGAGATGTGTGATATTCCTCCAAACGTTCATTCGTCAATGATTTCAGGACACATCTCCTTATGATATTGTTTGCACACTTGTGTAACAAGTAGGGCTGATCCCAATAGTATCGTTTCACATCAAACAAGAACTTTCTCTTTTGATTCCTACTCAAGTGCTCCGGAACAACCTCACATATAAGGTAATTTGCAAAATCAGAATACCATGGAGTTTGGCTAAGTTACATAGCCAACAAGGATTCACCTAGAAAGCATTCATCAGTGTCATTCTTACTCTTATCTATAACATTGGATTCAATGTGGGAAAGAAGGACGACAAATTGATTTTCACACCTTTTCCGGTCTTTTACCTCAAAGTCAAACCCTTGAAGAAACAAGATCCACCTAAATAACATTAGATTAGATTTTTATTTTTTTGGCCATCAAATATCTAATAGTGATATGGTCCAAATGAATGACAACTTTAGACCCCAATCTGTAGGTTCGAAATTTCTCAAATGCATAACCAAATCAAGGAGCTCTTGTTTGGTCACCGTATAGTTCTTTTGGATTGTGTTCAATGTTCCTGATGCATAATACACCAAATGAAACAATTTCCCCTTTTGATGACCAAAAACAACCCCCAAAGTAACTCCACTAGCATCACACATCACTTCAAAAGGCAAACTCTAATTGGGAGCTAAACTAAAAAGTGCCAAGATAAGTTTCTCTTTAACACACTCAAATGACTTAATTCAAGATTCATCAAACATAAAAATATAGACCTTCTTGAGCAATTGACACAAAGAATGAGCAATTGTAGCAAAGTCTTTAATGAAACGCCAATAAAATATGGCATGCCCAAGAAAACTTCTTACTCTTTTTATAAAAATAGGAGGATTTTTAACAATTACCTCAATTGTTTTTGCTTGATCGACTTACAACCCATCTCTAGAAATTATATGCCCAGGCACAATAACTTCTTTCACTATGAGATGACACTTCTCCCGATTGAGGACCAAATTTGTTTCCATGCATCTTTGAGAACCTTTTCAAGATAAGCAACACATTATTCAAATGTCACCAACCATGGAAAATTCATCCATGAAAACATCCATAGATTCCTCTACCATGTTGGCAAAAATAGAGAGCATATACCATTGGAAAGTTATCAGTGCATTACATAAACTGAAGGGCATCCTTTTGAAAGCAAACATGCCATAAGGACATATAATTATGGTTTTATCTTGGTCATTGGGGGATATAGAAATTTGATTATACCCATTAATTCATATATTAAGGGACTCAATTTAGGCCCAAATTAAGTGAAAAAAAAAGAAAATGGAGATGAGGCCCAATACCAAATTTGTCCAAGTCTACTAACGAATAAAGCCCAAGATAAAGGTGTAATTTTTGCCCATGGTTTAGCATTATAATGGAAAATATTGGCAGCCCAAAGTTAATATATAAAGGGTCCAAGTACATTCACAACCTACTTGACAATTTGGGCCCAACCAAGTGAAAAGAAAAGAGAAAAATGGTCAGCCAAGGCCAACCGAATTGAAATCCATAAAAACCCAAGTGAAAGGGATAAGTAGGTATATCACCTACTTGATTTAATATGGAATAAAATAAGAGAGAAAGTCAGCCAATATGGGTCTATTTAAAAGGTCTTATAACCAGCTCCTTCATGTCATTCAACATTGAAAAAAATCAAATTTTACAAAGTTTCTCTCCTTGCTCTCTCTTGACTTTACAAAGCATCCACAACAAACCTTTAGGGTTCTTGTAGAATATCAACTACTTGAAGGTTAAGTTAAGTAAAAATACCTATGTATTTAGTGTAATTCTTCCATGAAAAATAAGGGAGATACATTGGTTTTGCTTGTGTGAAATATTGGATGACATGTTTCCAAAAATTGTTGCACTTTTCTTGTTTATTAAGGGGCTTTTATCTTCTTAGTTAGGTTGATAATTAAGGGAGGCTGATGTTAATAACAAGTTTTAGGTTAGAAATTCTAAGCTAAGGTTGTTGCACCATTTTTGTTTTACTTAAAAATGAGTTTTACTGTGTTATCTTAAATGTGTAGTTAGTAGGAACTTGTGGGTTGATTGATTGAGGACTATGATCTCACGTACTCCATCTATTTTGGAACTATTTCAGGACTGTTTTGGTGTGTAAATATGTTGAGAATAGTTTTGTTAAAGTTGAAACAGGTTTGAATTATTGACCTCGAAATATAGGGAAAGGGTGTAGTGTTATGCTACCTAATTGTGTGTTGTGTGAAGTTGTTATGTGTTGTACTTTGAGAACTGTTATAAGCATAGTATTGGACAAAACCAAGATGGATATGCCATGTATACGGAAATGTGTATTAGCCAGACACGATTAGAGAAGAAAAGGTCAAAAAATACTCTTAGGTTGATAATTATGAACTTGCTACCCGAGTATTATTTTTGGATAGAATTGGACTACCAAAATGTGTTTATTAGCTAATAATACTAGTTTATCACCCACTATATTGTACATAAATATTTGGTGGAAAAGGAGGTTACTTAAAGGTAATAGTGGGGTGGTACAGCAAGGTATGTAAGGCTACTTGATTTCCTATTATTTGGCATGAAATCTATATTCTTCCTCGGCACATAAAAGCACTTACAGACTCTGACATAACTAATAACTGTGTCTACACATTTTAACTTGTACATATGTTCCAATATATGTAGTCATTGTCTAATCTGCATACATACTTTGGATACCAAGATACAAGAGTTCCCTTTATAGCTAAATAAAGTCCATGTGTTCTTTCATTTCCTACGTATTTCATTAGCTGTGTAATCTACTATTTTCATTGTGGTATTGTATTACATGATTATTTACATGTCACTTATTATGTATATAGTCTTGCAGCTCAAAATATTATGACCACCAAAACAATCATCTAAAATGTAAATGAAAGATAAAGTGAAGTTGCTTATTGATGGGTGGTATCCCAGGGGTGGAAGAATTACCTAGCATGGGTCGATACCAGTATTATAGGGGGTATCCCAGGGGTGAAAGGAAAGCCTAGAATGGGTTGATCCCAGTACAGATTACCACTGATCAGCTGATCATTTGTATTATATATTGTGCATAGATTGTAAAGTAAAGAAAGGTAAAGTAATGAAAAAGACATAATGTCATGACCCGGAAGTGGGGCCTAGATGTGACATGGCAAAGGAGAACCCGAAGGATCTCGATCAAGCCATCATAGTATCATCACAAAAATCATCGGTTCGGAAGCACGGAAACGTAAACACATAACACATAATTCTAGGGGAAACGGGACTTTGGACTCAAGCTATGAGGATGTTGCCGGGAATTGGATGAGCATGAATCACATAACACATAACAACTATTTATAAGGGGCGGGTAAGTAGGACTCAAGCTATGGGGGCATACCGGGTTAGGGGACCTTCCACATAAGCACAATTTCAGCATTCACAATCCCAAAAACATAAGCATAAGCATAATCGGAACATCATTTCCATAACATAATCCCAATAGTCGTAACAACCAAAAATAAGCATAATACAACGTGGAAGAATTTAGTGTGTCCAACATTGCCTCTTCATAGAAAGAGCTAAGATATTTTCATATGAATAAGACATTGAGTTCAAGTCCAAATGCACCATATTAATGATAGAATGACGACTAAAGCAAAATAATATGTTTTTGGTGAAAAGTCATAAAATATATTCCATTAAAATGCTCCATTTTCTAAAGTAAATGTGGTAGCAATGCATAATGTTTGAGAGAAGACAAGTGATTGAATAATGCACATGAACGTGGAATAAGGTACTAAGCTATCATAAATTGATATGCTAAGATGATTGTGTTCCATTCTTGAAGAATAAGAACTTTTTTATAAGTGCTACATATACAAATCCATTCTCTAAAGTGAATGTGATAGTATTAAATAAAACTTCTCAATATGAATGAGCACTTTATCGTGATAGAATCACGACTCATCTCCAGAAGAGAGATAGAGTAATTGAGAAGAAGTAGATATGAAAATTACTCCTTGAGCAATAAATTTGAAATTTGCTCATGTAATAGTAAATCAAAAATTTACTAAAGCAGAAGGCACATGTCATGGTAAACTTGAAGTTTACTTATTAGACATATATTGAAGAAATAAAAGATTCTTCAAGATTATTTGTTCTCATGATAAGTTGATTGGATCAACTAATGTTAAGACTGAATTTTCTAAATTTTGAAAGTATACAACGTGAATATGGGCCCATTCACAGTCATGTGACATGTGAAATAGATGTATTTATAAGATGACCACATGTGCATTTATTGTCAACTTGAAGTTTGACATTATTTGTACAAGATAATTGAATTAAGAGCATAACTTTCAGAATACGTAATCAAGACAATTCATCATGATGATATTGATAAATATCCAAGCAGATTAACACTAAATGGTCAATCATTGCTTATGAGAACAAAGTTTCAAGGTCTGAAATATTATAAATTGCATATAAAGATATGCAACAGACCAATACGTTCTGGTCATTTTCTCCCTCAATAGATTTATGGTCAGGGACCATATAATTTTCATCTAATAATTTTGATATGAGGTATATGATTAATAAATATATTACGATGCATAAAAGATGAATTCTCCAAGATAGGTTGGAATATATGTTAGTTGTCTAACATAAGGGAGAGATAATAAGAAACTAAGAGTTGAAATGCTCTTATTGAATGTCCCTGAAGGACACAATCTACGACATGCATGAAACATGCAGCTGATCCCAAATAAGATAATTCTTGAAAGGAGCAAATGATTAAAATGGTCATAATAAAAAGACAATGTGCTCTTGCAGAGCTTACGACGTAACACTTCATGAAACCTTATGAGAGTGATAGCTACCTGAAAATAATGAAGTGATGAGATCTCAATAAGTTATGTCGTATTGCAAACCAACAAAAATAATATTTTGTCAATGACATCTTTGATAGAATATAACGCAATATTGTAAAAGATTATGAGGATCTAAATTCTCCTATATATTAAAGCATGTTCTAATTATAAAGTAAAATAATGCATCTTGGTAAGCGTAAAACTTATTTGACTTGCAATCTAGACACTAGAAAACGTCATGCATTTAATATTGAATATTGTCACTGGACAAAATTGATACGAAAGTATTTGAAGGATTTAAAATGTATAAAGCATATACAAGTTCTTGAAAAACTTGTTTATAATCCTCACATTGATTAAAATTAATCAAGAACCTTTGATATGCAAGTTGATAACTTGAATTAAAACTCTTGAAGAGTTTTCAAAAGGCAATAGATTGTTTGCTTAAAAAAGTTAAAGCAAAGAACTTGCAAAACTCTTTGATCCTAAAGATTCGTTCGAGTGACAATATGGATGATTTGTTTACCAAATCTGTATCAACTACAACTTTCAAGAAGATGGTACACAAGATTGGGATGTGAAGGTTCAAGTCTTTGGATTAATGTTCTCATTAGGGAGAGTTAATACGTGATGTACTCTTTTTTCCTCACAAGGTTTTGTCCTATTGGATTTTCCTTGTATGGTTTTTAATGAGACATTCAAAATACGTATTATTAGATATGTGTACTCTTTTTCCTTCACTAGAATTTTTTTCCACTGGGTTTTATCTAGTAAGGTTTTAATGAGGTACATAATCTAGCAAATAGACATTCAAGGGGGAGTGTTATAAACATATTTAATTTGTAGTGAATGTCTATTATTTGGTTTCCTGTAATAGTTAGGAATCCTACTTGTAAACCAAATCAGTTTTTTCCTTATAAGAGTTTTTTCTTATAAATATAAGGGTTTCTTTCATTGTAAAATACATCTGAATATATAACTGAATATTATTCAAGAGCAATAAGAAATTTTATCACTACTTTCTTGTTCATTTACTTTATAATTTCATAACAGAAATATTTTTAAAAAAGTAAAGAAAAAGGGATGCTTTGAAAATGGTGCAGACTAGTCAAAATCCCTTGCTTATGAGGATTGTGTCATGCATGAATAATGATTTTCCTATAAACAAATATTATATTAAATTTATACTTTAAGTCTAGTCTTCAAAATAAAATATTTTGACAAGACTTAAAGTAGAAGACATTTGTAATCATATAAAATAATGATTCAAAATATATTAGTCCAAAATAAATATTGTGGATTAATATAATTGGGTTAATTAATTAAGTCTAATATAATATCGATTTAATTAAAAATCCAAATTCATTGTTTGGACTATAAAAGATGACCCACTTTGTTAGGCCCAATATCCTCTCATCCTAGAGGCTCGCTTGATGCCATGTGTTGGATGACGTGACATGTCAAGTCGAACAAAGAAGTTAATAGGATCATATTATGTGTCAACTTGACATGACATTTCTATCTCAATCAAAGGCCAATAAAAATGTGCTACATGTACAAGTGATTTATCCCAACCAATCAAATATCATCATGTCACTTTAAAAGAAATCTATTCCTATCACTTTTCCTGCACCATGTCACCCCAAATCTGATTGGTCAGAAGAAAGCTTGATTTCATCATAACTCCTCTATTCTACAAATATATATATAGGAATTCTCATAATTCAAAATTCATATAAAGAATTCTAACAAGAAGCCAGAAAGAGGTTGTGGATCAAACGTCGTAGATTTCTCTACAAGTAACAAAAAATCAAGAAATCAAGAATTTAAGTTCAAAAACACATCAAGATCAAGACCATCCGATTCAAGAACAAGCCCAAAAGCCCTTGAATTCAAGTACAAGTCAAGATCAAGTTCAAAAATAAATCCATATGAAGTTCAAGTTCAAGTTCATCAAATCCATAAATCAAGATCAAGACCACCGAATTCAAGATCAAGTCCAAAAGCTCTTGAATTCAAGTACAAGTCAAGATTAAATCCATCAAGTTTCGCAAGATTCAAGATCAAGTTAAAGAGCCCTTGAATTTAAATTTGAAAAAGTGAATCAGAGGATTCATAGAGATTGTAGAACTCACTCCTTGAAATAAAATACTACGATTGTAGCAATATTTTTCGTTCTTTGACTAATATTTTCACCATACGAATTTTATTGTCATACACATACATTCAGAGAGGAAAATTATTTACCAGACAGTTAGCTAATATGCCCATTGATCAGGAAGGAATAATAATTCAATAATTTTCAACCAAAAGTAAGCAAATACTGAACATGGATAAAACATATATTCCTACTCTAAGAATCAAGACAAGGAGAATAACTACATATCAACATAACACCAATTAAAAATCACAGAAGGTCTCACACTTATGCTATTTACAATTGAAAATTAGACCACATTAAGGGCTATATATATGTGAGAAAAATAAAATTTACCTAGCCTAGTGTCACAAACTTAGAACTTTCGCTAAAACTCCTTCTTGTTCCATCACAATATAGCCATCTTTGTCAGATATAACACGACGGTGTTGATTTTTGTTTCATCGCTCTTCACCTTGTTGTCCTTGAAGTAGTTATCCAAGTGTCTATAAACATTAATATGTTAAAAGTTTTACCCTATAATTTAAAATCATGATCGATCACACATATTAAGAAATGATAAAGTCAAATAAAAATAAGTAGCACGTAGATATCCCTCCCCCATTAACTAATTCCCCGATTTCACTATTCATATTATTGTTATAAGATATGCAAAAATAAAAGAAATATAACAAAAAAATAAAATTAATCTTCAAGGTATTTCGAATCCCTCCCCATCCCAAACGACTCTTCACTATTCCCAACTCAAGATTCGGAACCTGCTAAACAAACAACAACAAAAAAGGAGTAGTGCACGAAAAAAGGATAATAATATGATTAAAACGCTTACCGGTCAAAGACAAGAAAAGAAAATTCCGAATAGTAAGAATTAACTAAAGAGTCCATCCTCTTCTTCTTCTTTTATTTGTTAGGAGAAGAATTCTTTCTTTTTTTCTTTTTTTATTACTAGAGCATTTGTATTCAGAAATGTAGAGTATTTTGTGGGAATAAGAAAAAGTGTTTTTAGAGGAATGATGTATATCTACGAATCTATGAATACTTGAATTCTCCAATGACCAAAACAAAAAATAAGGGGGGCTTATTTATTAGTGAACATAAGACACATAAATGAAAGGAAGGAATCAATCTAGAAAAACATTTGCCATATCTGACCAAGGAAATCAATCTGACTATGGGTTGAATAAATTAGGTATCAAATTTACCATTAAAAGTAAAGGTAAAAATCTATCCAAAATCAAGGAGGCAAGAAAATTGATTAACAAATCTATTTTATCATAAATAGATTAAATCAATCAAATTAAAGGGATTCAATCAAAGTTTACCTAAAATAAACTAAGGACAGACGACTAAAACGCATGGTTAAAGGAAACACTAACTTAAGTTGCTACTAATAGGCAATCAAGTAAGATAATTAAAAAAAAAGAAAATTAAGTAAGAATCTACCAAAGGAATTTCTTTTTTCATTCAAACTGAAGAGATTACTAACACATGCTAGAATCAGTTTAGGATATCATTCTAACAAAATAAAATTAGTCAAAAAATAAAAAAATAAAATTAGAATGATAGCTAAATCAAATAATTCCAAAAATCAAGCAATTTTGTATGTCAATATTCACTCAAAACGATTGGACAAACAAACTAATTGGACAAAAATTTAACAAAATAATTTTAGAAAATTAACAATCTAAGTATGTAAGAGGGATAAACTGTGTAATAATCAACACATAATCACTTCACATCCAATTCAATAAGCAAGAAACAACAAATCGTAATATATAAACAAAGTCAAACCAAACTCAAGTATTGCAAAATTTCGTAGTTATTCCTTCATATACTTGGTTGATTTAGCCTTTTTGGGTCGAGATTTCTCCGATTGAATGGAATTTCTGGTGACATGAGATTTTGTTGGGGTTCTTCCGTCCAGCTTTCACCGAAATTGAAAAGAGATAACGAGGGAGAGAAGGGAAAGGGGTGGTATGGCTATGGTTGTTTGGTGGGTGCTGCATGGTGTTTCGCGGCGAGTTGGGACAGGAGAGAGGGGTGACAGATAGTGTCGTTTCTGGTGAGATTTCGTCGGACATGGGGAGAGATAAGTGGTCAGCGGTGAGGATTTTGCCGGCAGGGGCCACGGTTGTTGTTTTGCCGGTCGAAAACGGAGGATAAAAAAGGGGAGTGGGGTCGGCGATTTTTGAAGTGAGAGAAAAGATGAAAATTTGATTTTTGAAGGTTTTGGGGAGTTGATAAACAAGAAAGGAAATAAATATCAAATTAATATGGACCATTAGATTAAATTAAATGGATGGTTGAGATTAAAAGTTGGGGTTGAGTTGAATCTAGATTTAAATTAAATTCAATTGAATTGGGGATTTTAAAATTGAGCCATTAATTGAATCAATTTAGGTTAAAATTGAAAGAAATTGTGAATGGATTGAAGTAAATTGTGTAAAAATTGACTAAAATTGAAACAAATTGGATTGAAAAGGTTACAAATTAAACAAGTTGGGATGAAATTGAATAGGTTGTCATCTAATTAATATAATATGCACACTTATATAAAATATATATATATATATACAATATTTTGAAATAATTATTTTATGTAAAGAAAAATGCTTAATATTTATTAAAATTGTTATGTAAATATTTAAACATATTTAAAATATTATTTTAAATTAAGAATTGGTAACATACAAAATGGTAAAATAAATAAATAAGTTATATTTAAAATATGATACTAAAATAATAATAACGAAGTATATTGCTAATACTAAG
Source organism: Solanum aculeatissimum (assembly GCA_038996855.1). Classification (NCBI taxonomy): domain Eukaryota; kingdom Viridiplantae; phylum Streptophyta; class Magnoliopsida; order Solanales; family Solanaceae; genus Solanum; species Solanum aculeatissimum. The sequence goes on from JBCEWC010015432.1 coordinate 12,400, forward strand.
TACAAATAATGGAAGTGGCAACAATAATAGGACATTAATAATAACGAATATTACTAGTACTATCATATGACAGGATCGGGTGGTAGCTAGCGGTAGTCCGCCTGCTACTATCCAGACCAGATCAAATAATACCCTTAATTTTAAAGACTGGCGGTAGTCCGCGCGGTCAGTAAAATATTCGAACCGAAATAGACAAATATTCTATTTTATTTAGTGGCTGTATGGAAGGACGTAGTCCTTTTACCCAAGCAAGGAGCCTGTCAGGATCTCATACATACTTAAGTTGAGCCCATGTGTTTAGCAGTTCTAACTGTGAAATTTCACGCCCTTTTAATCAACCTTTGGGCTTTAGATTCACAGCTGGCCAAACGTAGTCACAAAGACAAAGCCAACAAGAGTAGTGCAAGATCCGCCAAAATGGCAAAATAATCGATGAGCCAATTTTGAAAGTTTTAAAAATATATTAAAAATACGTAATTATTTGGGATAAAATTAAAATAAACTCATTTATTTAAAAAGTTTTAAAAATACCTATTTTAACCAAATGACAACCTAAAAGAGGTTATGATCGGTCAAAATTGGGTGTCAACAGCTGTCCCTTCTTTGCTCGGGAATGAAAGATGAATTATCGAGCAAAGAAAGTTGACGGAGTAGCGAATTTTATCCGACCGATGAGATATTATCGGAGGGACCAAATAAAATAAAAGGGTTAAAAATATATTACGACCGAGACTTCAGTACGAGAATCAGGTCGTGTGTAGTTCTAGACTTAGGAACGTATAAAATTCCTAAAAATAAAATTAACGGTGCGGACCTTGAAATAGGAGTGATAATAGCTTGAATTGGGAATATTAAGAAATAATGCAACATAGGTGGCAAGTCAGAGTGCGAAGACGGCTTATGTCAAAGCAATTATGTAGTAATAAAGAATTACGTTTAAGAAATGAGAAGTTTTTCGAATCGTATTTTGCTTTTAAGCATTCGATACCTGTAATTTCTAATACAACTAAATGAAATAGGTAGTTTTCAAATTTTTTGACTTAATAAGAAAAATAAATAAATAAATGACAAAGATAAGAGATCATATCTGTTTAGGAGGAAATATGGTTAGTTCATCTAACGTCTATGTGAGACCCCGTGTTTCTCGTGTTTCATAATATGCATATTGTGGCATGTTGTATAAGGCATATAAGAATTTGGATATAACTTAGGGTTAATAAGGCTTCAAGTAGGTGGTAATATCAAGGGATTAAAGCTTTAAGTCAAAGGAATTCCCTAAATGCATATTCGGGATTAGAGAGATGGCCCAAGTGGCACTTCGCCCTTTTCGGAA
>JBCEWC010015433.1:0-13732 GCA_038996855.1 Solanum aculeatissimum
GCATTTTTAAGTTTGTTAAAGTAAAAAAGGATTTATGAAAAATCAAAATATAAAAAACATAAGAATTAGTCAATAAATATTATACTATATAGTGTAATTTTTTAATAGAAAAATAAGAAGAAGTATTATAAAAACAAGGAGTGAATATTGTACATGTTATTATATATTGTATTAAAAATAATATAAATATACAAAGTAAGGTATAAAGGACATCATTGTCATTTATTCTTTTTATCCTGGGATTAGTATATCACCCAAAAGGAGGGATAACTTATTCCGGTACTATTTGTTAGTCCCGGGATAAGTTATCCCACATTGTCCAACCAAACAACCATTTAAGTGTCACTAACTTTCTATCTCGGGATTATTTTTTGTTATCCTTCACACCAAATGACCCCTTAGAGTTTACAGCACCATCAAACAATATTCTCCACCTTGAATATTCCTCTGAAATATCTTCTCTGATAAACAAAACCTCATCATTTGGAAAGTAAGTCTTAAGAGGCTTATACTCTTCATCCACAAGATTTTCAACAAAGTAATCAACTAGTGCTTATCCCTTGATGACCTTTTGAATGACATATATAATGGCAAATTCACTTAGAAAAATCTACCACTTGGCTAGCTTTCTAGTAGGCATGGGCTTTTGAAAGATATACTTGAGCGGATCTATCTTTGAGATGAGAAAATTGGTATATGCACACAAGTAATGTCTTAACTTTTGGGCGAACCAAGTCGAGACACAACAAGTGCATTCCAATAAAGTGTATCGAGCTTCATAAAGTGTAAAATTTTTGCTCAAATAATATATTGCTTGCTCTTCCTTTCCAGTTTCATCATGTTGTCTCAGCACATATCCAAATGTATTGTTCGACACAAACAAGTATAGCAACAATGGTCTTCTAGGCTCTGGAGGCACCAAAATAGGGAGACTGGACAAATACTCCTTGATTTTGTCAAAAGCTTGTTGACAATCTTCTGCCCATTTAGTAGCATCGTCTTTCTTTAGCAACTTGAAGATTTCCTCACAAATTTCAGTTGATTGTGCAATAAATCGGCTGATGTAATTAAGATGACCAAGAAAACTCATTACATCCTTTTAAATTTTTGGTGGAGGCAAGTCTTGAATAGCCTTTATCTTTGAAGGATCCAATTCTATTCCCTTTCTACTCACAATGAAACCCAATAATTTTTCGGTAGGGACACCAAATGCACACTTTGCAGGACTTAATTTCAGATTGTATTGCCTTAACCTGTCAAAGAATTTTTTCAAATTTGTCATGTGATCTGAGCTCTTTTGTGACTTGATAATGAAGTCATTCACATAGACTTCAATCTCCATATGGATCATGTCATGAAAAATTTTAGTCATAGCCCTTATATATGTTGCCCCTGTATTCTTGAATCTAAAAGGCATTACTAGATAACAATACACTCCCCAAGTATGATGAATATTATTTTCTCTGCATTTTCTTTATCCATGAGAAACCAGTGGTAGCCTGCAATGTAATCAACAAATGACTGCAACTCGTGCTTAGCACAACTATCAATAAGTATGTGAACATTTGGAAGAGAAAAATCATTCTTTTGGTTGACTTTGTTGAGATCTTGATAATCTACACATACTCTAATTTTTACATCTTTCTTTGACATTAGCACTATGTCGGCCAACCACGTGGGATACTTCGTGACTGGATGACACTAACATGAAATTTCTTGGAGACTTCTTCCTTAATCTTTAAATTCAGATTCGACTTGATCTTTCTTGGGTTTTTCTTTACTAAGGGTCATGATGGATCAATTGGAAACTTGTGTGAAACAATGTTCGTGTTTAGCCTAAACATATCATCATAAGATCATATGAACACATCCATATATTGTCTCAATAGATTGATAAGTTCTTTTCTTTGAGTCGGAGTCAAATGGACACTGATTCTTATTTCCCTTTCCATTTCTGAATCTCTCAAGTTTATTGTCTCAGTTTCATCCAAATATGGCTTTTTCTTATTCTCAAAGTTCAAATTCTTTAGTCAACTCCTCAAGCTGCACATCTTCTTCATATTCTACAAAAAATTATTTGCCACTTAAGGATTGGTCACTCGTTTCATAACATGTCACATTCTTGGTATTGGTAGTTTTATTAGCTTGCTTGCTGAAAGAGCGAAGAAAAATTAAACAAGATTAATAACTAAGAACAAAATTTAAAATTTAAAGCAGAAATACATTTTAGATTTGGAATTTGAGCTTTCAAAAGTAGAGGCAAAACACATAAAATTCACAAACATGACTCAACCCTCAATTTTGAATCATGTCATTTGGATGCTAATACAATCATCCACCAAGATTGCCAAAGAGTCGTGGACAGGCTACAAACCCAATTGTTCAAAGCATCTCCAGGATTAACATCCTATATGGTAGGGGTCTTGGTGCAATCTTTCAAAATCACATTGCATTTTGCTTTTTCAATGAATAGGTTTTTGAGTTCTTCTACGAGGTTATCTTCAACAACTTCTTTTGATCCTTATGCAACAAATACCTTGGAAAATGACTGATCCAAAGGTGGTATCAGTTGTGGTAAAGGACTGTCACTTGTTGTTTTGAGATTAACTGATGAGACTTCTTCAGGAGCAGGCTTGTGCCCAAGACTAAAGGTATGCTTCTGACCAAGCAACTGGATTGGTTTTGATATTCCATTCAAATTCACTCCAAGATCTCGACTGGGCATAAAACCATTCTTCAATATTTCCCAAGCCACCATCATAAGCGCGTGTGGTAATTTTATCCTCTCGACTTGAGTAGAACACATAATCGCCCTAGTATGGAATACAAATCCATCTATATCTTCTAAACTTTCAATCATAGGGATTAAGTTGTCAAGATACACCAAATTACTACCTTTTCATTAAACAATAATTTCCTAATGATTCCAGAAAAATTTCAAAATCTGGTGTAGAGTAGAAGGGATTGCACCAGCCACGTGGATCCATGGTCTTCCGAGTAATAAATTGTAACTAGCAGATATGTCCAACACTTAAAATTCCACCATAAACTCCTTGGGTCCAATTTGTAATGATAAATTAATTTCTCCAATGACTCCTTTTTAAGCCCCATCAAAACCTCTAACCCTCACATGACTTTCTGGAATTTTCCCAATATCAATCCCCAAAGTTCGAAGTGTAATGAAAGGACATATGTTAACATCAGAACCATTATCAAGCAAAACTCTAGAAATAAACTAGCCCCTAAATCTAATATCCATGGAACCATTGATGAAGAATGCAGAGGATTGTTGTTTACATTAGGGGAAACACCTTTGAGTTGAATGACTCCTTCCTTGATCAACATCTCAATTTTATCTTTTAGAGTAAGGCAATTTTTGGTATCATATCCATCAACTCTAGAATGATAAGCATAGTGTTTAATCTCATCATACCATCTTTGAAGGGGGTTGGAAATTAGTCCTTGGATTGGTTGAAGTACTTCTGCAGTTCTCAACCTTTTATATAGTTGAGATAAAAGTTTAGCTAGAGGGGTATACTTTTGGCTAGTCTTTTTTTAAAGTTTGAGCGGGGTCTGGGTGCATTTGATGATGGGTTTGTGGTGGATAATGGGGATGGGATGGGTGCATTTGTTGATATTATGGTATATTTAGATAAGTGGGTGCTCGGGGTGGATAATATATTGGTTGGGTAGCATAAATTGGATAAGGGGCAGGTGAAGGTTGGTAATAAGACTGATGAATTTAGGTGTACTGACTATAGTATAAGGATTGTGGTAGTGGGTTGATGAGTCATGAAAACACGACTCTGATAATGCTTTTAACTTGGAATTTTTGCGAGTTCTCAAGCAAATTTGTGTGTTTAATGGTTCGTTTAGTGTTATTTTCAGGAAATAAGGTTGAGGCATAGAGTGGGATGAAAAAGAAGTGAAAAATGAAGAAATGTTACTGCCAGGTTCATATGGGCACCCTCACGGGTCGTGTGAGCTTACATGGGTCGTGAGAGCTTTCGTTCATGATGACAGTGAGTACTACAGGTAAAGTCAAATTGAAAAGAGCCAAGTGAGACCTCACAAAAAGTCTCACGGCTTGTGTGATGTTACATGGGTCGTATGCTTGGCCCTGAGGAGAGGTAGAGAGCTCCACTTGAAATTGCATTAGAGATTGTGCCAAGTGAAATCCCATGGGACCCATCACGGGCTGTGTGGGGCTTCCCGGGCTGTATACCCTATCGTGAAGAGAGGTAGAAGCCTTAGCTAAGACTGCACTAGAAAGTTTTGCCAAGTGAAGCCACACAGAACCTATCACGGTCCATACGGATCGTATGCCCAATCGTGAAGAGAGGCAGTGGCCTCAGCTGAGAGTGCACTGGAAGATTGTCATCAAGTTAAGCCACAGGGGACCCGTCACGGTCTGTATGGCATCTCATGGATCATTTGCCCGTTTGTCTAGAGAGGTAGTAACTTCAGTTGGAGCTGCACAAAAATTGGTGCCAAGTAAGGTCACATGGACCGTCTCACGGACCGTGAAGTGCCTCACAATCCGTGTTGTTGCCATCGACCATGTCAAAACCCAAATTTCCTATTTTAATTTGGATTAGATTTTAGTTAATATATATATGTATTTTTAGGTTGTTTTTGATAGTTAACAACTGCTGGAGACCAAATTAAGAGAGAACAACATTCTTGAATCTATTTTATCAAATTTATGGTTTTGCATCCGCTCGTTTGTGATTGTGATCCGTAAATTCATTGCGCATTCAATTGTATGTGTTGATTATGATCTTTTCATTTTCTTTATAATTCGATTTCTTCAATCATGCTAGGCTAAACCCACAACTAGAGTTGTGAGAACCATGATAACCAAGTAAGATAGGCAAATTTAGGGTAAAATTCGAGAGTGATCACCATATACATCATAGAAATTCTTCAAGATAATTTACATCTTAATGAGTCGATAGGTTAGAATAAGCCTGTATTCATTATATGCCCGAGAGGGATGTAGTAATTAGGAAAAGAATCCTATGACAGAATTTGAGGTTGTTAACCTAGTTTAAGTGCTCGAGATCAGAAGGTGAGAGTATCCTAGGGTCTAAAGCAAGGGGCGAGAAGAGTGAACATTCTGAGACTGGAAAGTGATGAAAAAAATACACGTAAGAGGGACTAGAAGGTAAATTAGTTGTTAACTGTTTGCTTACTCTGTGTATGTGATCGTAATTGTAGAAGCCTTAAGTTTGAATATCGGAATTGGTGTCATGGGGACTACAATCCTAGTCTAGCAATAAATTATTGAACTCCAGTAGTCGTTTTAGGTAGTTAATTAGTAGAATACTTTTGATAACTAATATTCATATTACTACAAAGCCCCCATTCATATTATGCATTTTTATTCCAGAAATAGTTATTATACTTTGAACTAAGTGCTGGTAGCTTTATTTTCATGCATTCCCTGTGGGATCGACCCCAACTCTTGTTGGATTCTATATTTGGTCAAAGACCGCTTTGCACTTCATTTGAGGTATAAATTTGGGTGTATCAAATTTTGGCGCCGTTGTCGGGGAATACGCCGAAGATATTGTCTATTAGTGCTAATTTCACTGTAATTCTATTTCTTGATTTTAATTTTTGTTTTTGCTTGTTGGTACTACAGGAGACAGGTAGTGTATGCCCGCCACCTGCAGTAAGAATGAATCATCGATTGCTTACGACCCAGAGTTACAGAGATGAATGCACAGGAGCATGAAGCTCAGAGGCGACATGAGTTGGCCCTAAATGTGGAGAATAGGGGCAACGATGGGATGGGTATGCATGATCTTAATGGGGATGGAGTACAACCTATAGTCCCTCCTCAGTATCAAGCAGGAGTTAGACCACCTGCCCCACAACAGCCACATGCAATATATAATGATGAAGACGACGCTGGGGCTACTGGGCAATTATCTTGCCTCCACTGCCTGTTGGTGTGAAGTTCACGATCACTAAAAAGATGATTCAGATGCTCACTTGAAGGTTTTGTTCACAAGGTATCCACACGAGGACGCCAACCAGCACCTTATGAATTTTGTCTCCACCTGTCAGTCATTTGAAATTCTGGGGCTTAATTAGCAAGCTATCCGGTTTAGGTTGTTCCCATTGTCTCTGTCTGGTGAGGCAATAAAGTGGCTGAATGAACTCCCATATGACTCTATTCGCACATAGGGTGAGTTGAAGGAAGCATTCTTAGAGATATTCTTCCCAACGTCTGCAAAATTAAAATTGAAGGATGAGATTGGATTGCACAGGTAGTTACCAACCGAGGATTTATATGAGACTTGGGAGTGGTTTAGACATAATATTAAACAATGCCCGAACCATAACCTCACAAATAAGCACTTGAAGGAGGTTTTCTACAGGTCAGGCAATTTTGTCACTAAGTCAATTGTTGATGTTGCTTGTGGGGTTCGTATATGGCTAGGACTTTTCCTGATATAGTGGTCATCTTGGATCAAGCAGCTAAGAACAGCAGGGCATGGTATACCAGAGATGGTGATTACTCAGATTTCATTGTGGGGATGACTGCGGAATAACAAAAAAAAGAAGAGGAATGAGATCAAGATATGGCTCATATGCAAACTCAAATGGATTTGCTAACAAAGAGGTTGTTGGCTGGAGGACTTGAGAAAGTGAAAGCAGTGGATATGGCACCCAGGTATGATGATGCAGGGTTCGAGTTTGATGAAGAGGCTAAGTTGTTGAATAGTCAGGGGGTTTTTGGACATTCAACTCCGAAAATCAAGGTCAAAACTATGGGCGCGAAAACTACTATGATCGGCCTAAGGCAAGAGACACTGGAAACTGGTAGAATAGGGATAACTATAGAAATGATTGGCCAGCAACATACGTTCCCCCATGAACAGAGAATGCCAGAACAATGGGGGTGTCACCTCTAAGTTGGAAGAAATAATAGCCAAGGTGCTCGACAAGGCTGAGGCTACAGAATGTGGAGTGAGGGAAATGTGTGGTGAGATGTCTAATATTCGTCAGTTAGTGGATTCTCACTCCACTTCTATTAAGCAGTTAGAGCAGTAAATGGGCCAGTTGTCAGCTTCACTGAACCAGAGAAAGGTCGAGGCACTTCCCAGCGACACCATCCAAAATCTAAAAATGATGGTCACTGTATGACCATGACCACAAGAAGTGGTAGGGTACTCCATGATACGGTTACAACCAGAGATGACAATACAGTTCAGGTGGGTAGCAAAGTGTTTGACACCAGTGCGCACTATGCTGAAGAGGTAGTTGAAGAAGCAGCCGTGACACCTGATGATGCTGAGATCGTTAAGGACCCAGAGGGTTTGTCAAACTAGAGCCAATACCTTTGCCAGTTGTTACTAAGCTGCCACCACTGTTCCCACAGAGGTTGAAGCTGAAGGCAGAAAATGGAAAGTTCTAGAAATTTTTGGAGATGTTGAAGGAGCTGTCAGTAAACATACCCTTGGTGGAGGCACTAGAGCAGATGTCGGGTTATGCTAAGTTCATGAAGGACTTAGTGACTAAGAAATGGACAATCACAGTCGAGTTGGTAGGGAACCTCCACTATTGTTGTGCAATTGCTACGAGATCACTGGTTAAGAAAAAGAAGGATCCTAGAGGTTTCACTATCCCGTGTACAATCGAGGCTTTTGATTTTGTATGGGCTCTCTGCGACTTGGGTGCCAGCATAAATTTGATGTCGCTAGCAGTTTACAAGCAGCTGGGCTTGGGAGCCCCCATACCCACGACTATGCGGCTGCTCAAGGCAGACAGGTCAATTAAGCGGCCTGTGGGAATTCTATGCGATATGTTGGTCAAGATGGGCTGGTTTATTTTTCCTGTAGATTTTGTTATTCTAGACTGCCAGGTCAATTTTGAGGTTCCTATCATCCTTTGGAGACCATTTCTAGCTACTGGCAGGGCATGGGTGGATGTGGAATGCAGTGAGCGGACCTTCAGATTAAACTCAGAAGAGGTCAAGTTCAATGTATGTGCTTCTATGAAATGGCCCAGAGAGATGTCGGTGATGTCGGTCATCGATGTAGATGAGACCTACTTTTCTGAGGTCCTAATTGAGGAAGAAATGGGTATAGATGAGTTGGCAGCTGTAATCATTAACATTACAGATGATGGTATGCCTAATTATAAGGGCACGATGCAAGCGCTACAAGGCAGGGGAACCATACCCTATGTGCCAAGAAAGTTGGACCTGGATTTACAAAATAGACCATCCCCACCTACTAAGCCATCTGTTGAGGAGCCTCCAACTGTGGAGCTCAAGGAACTACCGCAACACTTGAGGTATGCTTTTCTTGGTGATAATAACACTTTACTTGTGATTGTGACCACAAATTTACAAGAAGATCAGATGATGGCATTGCTGAGGGTACTGCAGAAGTTCAAAAAGGGCATTGGTTAGTCCATTGCCGATATTGTGGGGATTCTGCCAGGCATATGCACTTATAAGATTAAGTTGGAAGACAACTGTGTGCCTAGCATTGAGCATTAGCACAGGCTTAACCTGACCATGCAGGAAGTTGTGAAAAAGGAGATCATCAAGTGGTTAGATTTTGGGGTCATATACCCGATCTCTGATAGTCTGTAGGTCAGCCTAGCACAGTGTGTACCCAAGAAAGGGGGTATGACAGTTATCACCAATGACAAGAACGAGTTGGTCCCATCACGTCCTGTAACTGACTGGCGAGTCTGCATGGACTACCATAAATTGAATAGATGGACCTTGAATAATCATTTTCCCATGCCCTTCATGGACCAAATGTTAGATCAATTGGCAGGCAGAGGATGGTACTATTTCCTAGACGGGTATTTGGGGTACAATCAGATATCGATAGCAGCCGAGGATCAGAAGAAGACCACCTTCACTTGTCCATATGGGACGTTCGTATTCAGGTGGATGCCTTTTGGGTTGTGTAATGCCCCAACCACTTTCCAGCAATGCATGATGTCTATCTTCTCAGACATGGTTGAGGACACTCTTGAGGTATTCATAGCTGATTTCTCTGTGGTGGGTGAGTCATTTGATGATTGTCTTTTTAACCTAAGCAGGGCTCTACAACATTGTGAGGAGGCAACCCCGGTGTTGAACTGGAAAAAATATCACTTCATGGTCAAGGAGGGGATAGTCCTTGGCCACAAGATCTCAAAAAGAGACATAGAGGTAGACAAGGCAAAAATTAAGGTTATCGAAAAGTTGTCGCCGCCTATCTCAGTAAAAGGAGTCAGAAGTTTTCTAGGGCATGCGGGCTTCTACCGCCGGTTCATAAAAGACTTTACTAAAATTTCACATCCTTTGTTTAAGCAGTTGGAAAAAGATGCCAAGTTCTAGTTTGATGAAAGGTACAAGCAAGCCATTATGACTTTTAAGCACAAGTTGATTTCTGCGCCTGTGGTTGTGGCTCCTAACTAGTCAACCCCATTTGAGATCATGTGTGATGCAAGTGGAACTGTTGTGGGAGTTATGCTGGGCTAAAAGCATAACAAGATTTTACACCCCATTTACTATGCCATCAAGACCCTGAATAAAGCCCAAAGAAACTACACCGTGACTGAGCAGGAGTTATTGGCAGTAGTCTATGCCTTTGATAAATATCGGGCCTACCTCTTGGGTACAAAGTTAATTGTGCACACCGACCATACAGCAGCAACATTGAGGTATCTTATGGATAAGAAGGATGCCAAACCAAGATTGATCTGGTGGGTGCTATTGTTATAAGAGTTTGATTTTGAGGTCCAAGACAGAAAAGGTACCGAGAACCAAGTTGTGAATCATCTATCTTGGTTGGAGGATGAGTCCAAGGGAAATGATTGGTTAACCATCAATGACTTCTTTCTCGATGAGCAGGTACTAGCCTCTTCTGTTGATCTAATTCCTTGGTATGCTAATTATGCTAACTATCTGGTGAGTGACCTCATGCTTGAGGACTTAACCTCTCACCAGAGAAAAAGGTTTCTCCATGATATGCGCAAGTACTTTTGGGATGAGCCATTCTTGTTCCGCACATGTGCTGATGAGATCATTCGGAGGTGCGTCCCCGAGGAAAAGATGATGAGTGTAATGGAAGCATGTCATACCTCTCTAGTGGGGGGCCACCACATAGTGTCAGGACAACTAAAAAGATACTTCAATGTGGGTACTACTGGCCCACCATGTACAAGGACACTCATGACCTAGTGCAGGGATGCGATCAATGCCATTGCTAAGTTAATATGTCTAGGTGCCAGTAGATGCCCTTGACTCATATCCTAGAGGTTGAGATGTTTGATGTCTGGGGCATCGACTTCATGGGGCCCTTTGTGAGCTCCTATGGCATGAGATATATCTTGGTGGTTGTTGGTTATGTCTCAAAATGGGTGGAAGAAGTGGCACTACCGAACAATGAGAGCAAAAGTGTAACCTAGTTTCTAAGGCAAAATATCTCCAGATTTGGGACTCCCAAAACTATCATTAGTGATGGGGGGACTGATTTCTATAACAAGATCTTTTGCGAAGTACTGGCCAAGTATGGAGTCCGTTAGCATAAGGTCGCAACACCTTACCATCTGCAGACTAGTGGTCAGGTTGAAGTGTCGTATAGAGAGATCAAAGAGATCCTGACCAAGTCTGTAAATGCTTCTAGGACTGATTGGGCAAGGAAATTAGATGATGCACTTTAGGACTACCGTACAACATAGAAAACTCCTATTGGTATGTCCCCATACCAATTGGTGTTTAGTAAGGCTTGTTACTTACCAGTGGAGCTAGAGCATAAGGCACTGTGGGCCTTGAAGAAGTTGAATATGAACTTGGAAGAAGCCATAGAGTTGAGACTTGACCAAATCAATGAGTTGGATGAGCTTTGTCTGTATGCGTATGATAGTGCCGCACTGTACAAGGCCAGGATGAATGCCTAGCATGACTGGCACATCACACCGCGTAATTTTGATGTGGGCGACAAGGTGTTGCTGTACAACTATAGGTTGCCGCTGTTTCCAGGAAAGCTCAAGTCTAGATGGGCTGGACCATACAAGGTTGTTCAATTTTTCCCTCATGGTATATTGGAGTTGGAAGCTGAAACTGGGCACCGGTTCAAGGTTAATGGTCAAAGGGTCAAGAAGTACTTGGGTGTTGTTTCTGAAGCCTCCTGGTGGAGGTAGTGCACTATGAAGAAGTCTGAGTAGTCAAGGAACTGCGTTATGCTGGGATGTTAAATCAAGCGCTTCATGGGAAGCCACCCATACTGTAATCATATATATATAAAAAAATAAAAAAAACAAAAAAAAACAAAAATACAAAAATTTATGTCATTAGTCGTTGTTTTTGTAGTTGCAGGTACATGAAGGTATGCTGGGAATGTCTCTGCAGTGGGCCATATTGGGTACGACATGTGTTGGAGCTCAAACCACGAAAAGTGAGCAAAAAACAGTGACACGACACCTCACACGGACCGTGTTTCATCATATGTACCGTGAAAGTGTCGTGGCAACATCCTCCCAGGTCAATTTATTTTAAAGGCTTCAAAGTCCTTATAAATGGATGGCCAAATGGACCGTGCAACACCACACAGACTGTGAGTCCAACAGTGACGAGTGACAGTGGACACATCACCCCAGGTAAGCCTTCAATGCTCTAAGTCCCTTACCACGGACGGCCAAACGGACCGTGTGACACCACATGGGTTGTGAGTACAATGACTGGACACATGATTGGCTAAATAGACCAAGGAGTGGTAAACGGTGTGTCTCACGTCCTGTGACACATGTCATGGTCCGTGTAGCTATCCATGCGATGGGGTTGACCGGGTTGACTGGTAAAACTTTTAATATTTGGTTAACCCCCATCCGCCCTATTCCTCACTTTCCTCATTCTTTCAACTCTCTCCCACAAACTCTCTCAACTCCACCACACCTTTCTCTTTCACTATGACTTAAGGATCTCTCCCATGATCTATGTAACAACTCGAAAATTTTTTAAAACTACTTATGGTTGGCCTTATATGATGTACTACTAGTCATGGTTAAGTTTTGGTAGCCACGGGTCGAGTTTAAGTGGCCAAACAGAAAATAGGCTAGTTGGTGGCCTAGAGGGACAGTTTAGGCAGTGTACTCTAAACAATCATAACTTTTGATGTGGGTTGAAACATGTGGGATACTATATATCAAATGGAATCTCTTTGAGTTAGTTTCTCAACGCAACTAGTTTCACTCAATTCGGAGTTCGAATGAGGAAGTTATGGCCCAAACAATGGGACTGCCTAAAATTCGGAAGACATTGGAGATAGGCTCAGAAAAGTGGCTAAGGGCAAGGGAACGGTCCGTGAAACTTGTCACGGTATGTGAGGGGTGTCTTGTGGAGTTACAGTGATCTAGGGATGGCCAGAAACCACCCCATGAGACAAGTCCTAAGCCACGGACCTCTAAATAGTCCGTTTGACCTTGGACGGTCCGTGGGACTGTCCCGTCAAGTGGGACAGTGGCTAGGCAATGATGTGCTAGCCTAAATGGTTAAGGGAGGGGATACGGGACCATGACATGATCTTTTGAACCCCAGATGGTCCGTGTGAAGGCTCGTCAAATTCTCCACAAAGTCCTCTGAGAGTTCGCGTTGGAAAATTTGCCAAGTGTGGTGAGATGGAAGGTGAGACGGTCTGTGTGGCACTCTCACGGCACTGTAGCAGCCGTGAGACACTGTGTCCAGTTAAAAGTCCCATTTTATTAATGGTAATTTCATGATTTAACATTCCCTTAAGCCCCCTTTTGGTATTTTAAGGTCTCCTAAGCCCCTAAATCATTCCCCAAACCGTCATTCATCCATTCAAACTCTCCTACACTCTCTTTAGAAATTCTAAAACTCTCTTTGCCTCCATTGAAGAAAGCTTGGAGAATTTGGGGAAGAAGACCTTGACTAAGTTTGACCTTGCAACTAGTTGGTGAAATTAATGTATGTGGGACTTGATTCAAGGATCCTCTTTCATCCTTGAAGACCCTATGAAACCTAACTCTTTAAATTTGATTTTAAGTTTTCAATTAAGTTATGGGTTCTTCCGATATTGTTGTTGTAAAAACCTGAAAATTTTCGAAAACTTCTTATGGTTGGCCTCATATGATGTACTACTGGTCATGGTTGAGTTTTGATAGCCACAGGTTGAGTTTAGGTGGCCGAACGCAAAATGGATCATTTTAAGGCCTAGAGAGGCCGTTTGGACAGTGAGCTTCACAAAACCATAACTTTTGATGTGGGTTTGACCGTGTGGGATACTACATATCAAATTGAATCTCTTTGAATTATCTTTGCAATGCATCTGGTTTCACTCAATTCCAAGTTTGTATGAGAAAGTTATGGCCCAAATAGTGAGACTGTCTGAAATTCGGAAGACGCTGGAAAGGGGCCCTGAAAATGGCCCAAGTCATGGGAGACGGACCGTGAAACTGTTCACAGTCCATGTGGGGTTCCGTGAGATGGTAAAGAGAGCATGGGGTGGCAAGGACCCACCCCAAAAACTAAGTTAAGGTCCACGGCCCGTGAGACCTCAAACGGACCGTTTGGTGGTTCGTCAAGTGGGGTAGAAGCTTGGCCAAGCTGTGGTTGGTCTAAATTTCGCTAAGGCATTTTTGATGGAGGGTTACACGGCCAGTGAACAGTATGACGGGCACTGTAGCAACCGTTTGACTCTGCTTAGTCTCGGAAAGTTCCATTTTATTAATGGTAATTTCGTGATTTAACATT